>CAJHUC010002065.1:0-14894 GCA_905146915.1 Ostreobium quekettii
ACTATCCAGCCTCCGGCGTGGTGGGCCCATTTCAAAGTGCGCTCGGAGGCCTCATGGCGCCGAAAATGAACCCGATTTGATGCCAAAAAGGTCTTACAATTTGTTCATAATACAAAATGCCTTGGTTCTATTCCCCCCGAGCTTGCTCTCAAGGCTGCTCGGTTTGGCTCGGGTTGCCAAACAGACAACTGACGCTTGCTTTTATACCCCAAGCGCCCTATCTTTCCAACAGAATATCTCAAGGATATACCCAGAATATTCTTCTATTTGTAAACTCGCTCAAATGCTATTGTCACTTGGATATAAACCACCACAAACCTATACAAAACGTGATGTAAAGACTTCTTTTCCATTACAAACCCATACGAAACGTTGTGTGCAACCTCTATTTCCTCATGTAAACCTTTATAAATGCCTATCAAACATTCACATTCATAGATTCCCCCTAGCTCCCATTCCAACGCCCCCTTAGTTATAAAAGAGAGAGCCCTTCATTCTAACCCTTGAGTTCTTCCTCATGGAGTGCTCAAGGCCAAGGGCTCCAAGGTGAGGCTTTTCCGGATGTTCGAATGGACTTGGAGCCTCCTATTTATACTTGGCGCACCCCTAAGAATATACCCTTAGATTCCTGGAATACATTGGGATTATTCCTTAAGAATATTCTTGGAATATTCCATGAATATTCTCATATGTAGTCGCACAACTCGTCACCTAAATATGACTAAGCATGACTAATCATATAGAAGAATGACTAAAACATGACTAAAGCATGACTGAAAATATGACTAATCTTTCAAATTCAGTTTTTTCCCCTATCAACCCAGTTAATCATTGAAAATGCCCAAAATAACCTATTTTAGCATTTAGAATGCCTAAAGTCATTACATAAAGGCACTAAATAAAAACGAATATTAAATTCGTTTTTTGAGTGACTTTCACATGGGCACTCCACCTCTCCACTGCGCAAAACTCCGAATGCTTCAAGTGCTCTATTCCCTGACTAGCAAATCTATCCAATTTACCTTGGGCTGTGAACATCCTAAAGGACCAACAACACACAAATTACCAAATCCGAATCTAAGGTTTATCGAAGAACAATCCCTATAGGACCTTCATAGGTCGAATCTTGCTCCCCGACTTCACCTCATCCGTCAGGAACTCTGCTTGTCCTGAAATGATTGGGACATAAATATGCTCCCAATTCCATGGAGTGCTTTTGCGAGCAACTCTCATGTAACAGATTAGAGAAACGTTTTCAAAGAAAGTAAAGCTTCATCGTCACATGTTTCACACATGTACTTGACACCACCATCTTCCGTTTCCTGAGTTGAGCTAGTCAAGTTAAACAACTATCTGACTTCTTCCCCATGCTGACCAACCAAGATTGCAACCAACAAAGAGTCATCGAAGTTGCAATGGGATACCAGCCTCCCATGGGTTTTGAAAACAAGAGTGCATATTTTGTGCACACACAATCTTTCTGTTCCCATCTTGAGAGAACATGTCACCAAACTGGCCCTATGGGCACTAGTTCAGTATGTGTTAGTTATGAACCACATCCAATCATATCGCACACAACCTCCTTACTAACCACTAATCATTCGTCACTGAACCATGCTGAATTAAAGCATCTAAACTTTGCTTCATAAATCTTTCACACGACATGCTTTCCGCCACAACCATTGTTATGATTTCATATGAGAAATCAGTCCTCTTAGTTTTCCCTTGATACAAACTTTATAGCTATTAATGTGGTCTAAATTCCAAGCGGTTGGGGTCAACGACACTCCAAACCAACTCATCAAGTATGAGACAATGCTCATTTAAATTGTCTTTTCTTTTCTATAACTTGGAAGAAATCAAACATTTAACACAAAGTCCCAAAGAGGAAGCATTGTGGTCATAAATCAGAACCGTAGCTCCGAAACCATGTGAGATTCGGACAGCCACTATCCAGCCTCCGGCGTGGTGGGCCCGGACAGCCACTATCCAGCCTCCGGCGTGGTGGGCCCATTTCAAAGTGCGCTCGGAGGCCTCATGGCGCCGAAAATGAACCCGATTTGATGCCAAAAAGGTCTTACAATTTGTTCATAATACAAAATGCCTTGGTTCTATTCCCCCCGAGCTTGCTCTCAAGGCTGCTCGGTTTGGCTCGGGTTGCCAAACAGACAACTGACGCTTGCTTTTATACCCCAAGCGCCCTATCTTTCCAACAGAATATCTCAAGGATATACCCAGAATATTCTTCTATTTGTAAACCCGCTCAAATGCTATTGTCACTTGGATATAAACCACCACAAACCTATACAAAACGTGATGTAAAGACTTCTTTTCCATTACAAACCCATACGAAACGTTGTGTGCAACCTCTATTTCCTCATGTAAACCTTTATAAATGCCTATCAAACATTCACATTCATAGATTCCCCCTAGCTCCCATTCCAACGCCCCCTTAGTTATAAAAGAGAGAGCCCTTCATTCTAACCCTTGAGTTCTTCCTCATGGAGTGCTCAAGGCCAAGGGCTCCAAGGTGAGGCTTTTCCGGATGTTCGAATGGACTTGGAGCCTCCTATTTATACTTGGCGCACCCCTAAGAATATACCCTTAGATTCCTGGAATACATTGGGATTATTCCTTAAGAATATTCTTGGAATATTCCATGAATATTCTCATATGTAGTCGCACAACTCGTCACCTAAATATGACTAAGCATGACTAATCATATAGAAGAATGACTAAAACATGACTAAAGCATGACTGAAAATATGACTAATCTTTCAAATTCAGTTTTTTCCCCTATCAACCCAGTTAATCATTGAAAATGCCCAAAATAACCTATTTTAGCATTTAGAATGCCTAAAGTCATTACATAAAGGCACTAAATAAAAACGAATATTAAATTCGTTTTTTGAGTGACTTTCACAGTAGAACTTTGTCCATGTGGCTCTGTACTTTTGCGGTCTGTTGTACTGCGATGTGGGGTCCGGCTCAAATTCCAACATTCGAGCATCCTCTTTTGGACCCCATTCTAGCAATGCTGGCCTGCAAGGTTCCATGCTGGGCTCTCAAACTTGTTGGGACTCGGGTCACACACTAGAGGTGGCCACTCAAAGGTGCCATCCAGTCCGTTAAATCCGGTTCGTTAATTTTTATCAACTGTCCGTTAAATTTCGTTAAAGAAAAAGGGAGAAAAATTCAGAAAAAAACAAAAAAAATCCAAAAAAATCGAAAAAAACCCAAAAAATTACAACAACTACGGCTAGTTGAAAATCTAGTATGCATAGGTTGAAATAAAATACAAACATACTCTCTAATAGCGAATTCCATAAACTATAAGTATGACTAAAACCCAAAAATCCCCAAAAAATCCAAAAATCCGCTAATTTTTGGTTAATTTTTATCTTTTTTCGTTATTTTTCGTTAATTAACAGAAAATTAACGGAAATTAACCTCTGTCTGCTATTAACGGATCCGGGTGGCCACCTCTATCGCACACTCGATGTGCACTCTCTATCAAAGAGTCCCCGCTGGGCTACTCTTCATCACTAGGTGTTTTGGCTTGCATCTGTGATCTAACCCAATGTACCCGGGATCTGGCCGTTAGGCCTGCTTGCTCACCTATCTCAGGCTGTTGAATATTCTCACCTAGCAAAGGACTCTTCCTCTTTGCCCTTGACCTGCCGGCCTTCTGCCACTCTCCAGCTGCTTCTGGAATGCTCGGCATCCTCAGTCCGGTCGGACTAATAGCGCTCTCAGGTTGCTTGGACTGACGTGCAGTTTTTTCCTCCGCTTCGTGTGCCCGCTTCTTTTGCTTCAACAAAGTTTGGCGTTTAACGGTCGCTCAATATGGCCACCTACTCTTGCACGGAGGCCTTCTCAGCTTCAGCCTCCTTGCTCCTCTCCCTGGCCTTTTTGAAGCTAGTTCATAACGGCGCACCTCCTTTTGGGTGGAGGCGGCCTCGATCTCCAGCTGCACGATCGGGGCTGCTGCATCCTGATCGCGGGTTTCTTGCACCCCGGCAGCCACTGTCGCTGCCATTTTCTCCAACAACTCCATCATCCCAAGAGCTTAGAGAAATGTTGCCATTGTTCCCGGCTCTACCGGTGCGTCAATGAGGGTCTCCCCTGCTTCTATCATGGGCTGGTCTTGATCCTCAACTTGCACCACTTGGCTAGTGGATGGTCTTGCTGTGCCCTCACGGACTGCTTCTTTAGTGGCCTGGCCCTCTCAGACTGCTTCCCCTTCACCGGCGCCCACCGCCGGTGCCCCATCTCGGGGTGCTGATTCGACCGCTTCCGCGGTATGGCACTCTTGGGTTGCTTTCTCAAATTCCTTAGCCTCCATGGAGGAGGCTAGGGACAGACTCCTCTTGCATTGTCCTCACCTTCATGCGCAGACAAAATGGGCGAGCCACCCCCAGGCGGCTCCAAAACCAAATGATACAACGAAGTTAGTGGTATGGGGTGCTTGCCCTCTTTAAGCCGTGAACCCGCCTCGCCAAGCACCTAGGTCCTTACGGGGACCTAGGCGGGACCACCCCGACCTCTCCCATATCACATATCATATAATAGAATAAGGTCCGGTTGGGGTAGTGTTACCGTATCTTGGGCAAGGCGTCCCCACACCAAGAGACCATTAGTAGGGTGTCCCCCACACCAGGCCGACATGCTTAACAAGAAGGTTGACTATACGTCAGACCCTTGACAAGGGTTGTTTTATCTTTAAAGTGGTTGGGATTGTAATACCACTTTTTTCTATGTTTTTGCAAGTGCCAATGTGCTTTTTATAGCCCATGAGCCATGTCCACCTTCCCTTGGTGGCATGGGACACAAGGGAAGAGTGACAATGTGTTGTGTGGGTGCAAGGGCGCATTTTGTATACTTGGAATTGTATAGAATTTTATTAACTTGAAAAGGGGGCCAGTTGTTGAGGTTCTCTTGAAAGAGGCTACCTAATCTTGTGTGGGCACAACGTGCTCCTGATCAGTTTATTGGGTTTAGTTTTATGCCTTTATAATGGTTGAATAATGTCAAACGGCTAAACATGTTGCTTTGAAGTTTGCATATATTCTATATTTTGGATTTGGGGTTGTGTGCATTGCCCCACTGCAACATGTCTTTGTGTTTCAGACAATAGACAATATATTTAGATGCTCAACTATTGCTATGGCATCTTGTTGTATACGGGAGATGAAGCCCCATCCTGAAACATGTGTAAAATGGTATTGATTGTGTCGCCATTTTGGTAACAACGGTGTTGCCATTGTAGGTGGCATGGGCTGTTTGAAAGTTCAAGAGGACGGTTTGAAAGGGTCAGAATAGTGCGTTTTGCGGACGTGCAAACGCAATTTACTGATTGATAGATATGCGTGTGGCTATGGGCGTTGGGCACCACAAGCCTTCAGGCATTTAATGTAGTTTAGTTAGCACGTGGTCCATTCACATGGGCAGTGACACCTTCGCTCTTGGGTGTTCAATCACAGCTGCCTCTTGACTTAGGTGGCCACAACCGTATGATGGAAAAGATGCTATTGAATGAACGGCCGTCACAAGCAGTTATTTAATTGCAACAAAATCGACACAAGCTTGGAAGATACTCAAGACGCTTCTGAAAGTGGCAAGAGACATATGACTAGTCCCAAAGCTTCTCCTTAGCGTTCAGTCCTCACAAAGAAACCTATATAAATATCAACTGGCGACCTTCAAAACTGCCGAGTCATCCTGGCTTCGACATGAGGGTCGACGCCGGCGAGGGGGGCTGAAGGCGCTGCTCCCAAACAATCAACCGCCTTCTATTTGGCGCGAGGAAACAGGTCGATCAAACTCATGGTTGTTTGGACAACATGAGTTTTTGTGGCAGAAGATTGTGCAGCTTGAAAAGAAATGCCATATTCAGGGTATCTTGTCCACAGAGCTGTGGGAAGTTGTGGATGAGTCTTCCCACACGTTTGATGCATTTGATCATTCTTTGGTTTGCTTTGGTTTGCAAGTGTTTTCAAACATTGCAAATGAACATACAGATGAGCAAGGTGATTTGACATGAATGCAGTATTTGAATGCTGATTGGGGTTGAAAACCGGACTCCTCTCTGCAATTTTGCTGCATTATTCTGTTCTTGGCGATCGTATTGTTGCAGCGTCTGCATTGTTGCGGCCCATACACTGAATTGGCTTCTCAGTGAAAGGGCGTGACATGATTTGCTCTTGACGATGTGCTGAATTGGCGCGTGATTAAATTGTTGTATGGGTATTTGTGACAACGGGCATCCTACTGGGATCTTCATCGCATTAGGATTATTATACGGATGCAAATAGGCAGGTGGTTATATGAGAGGCAGAAAACTGGTCGTGTTTCGCGCCACTCTTGGCATGAAAAGTTGCGTTCAAAGTTGGAGTCAGACTAACAGGTGTGGAAACCCGAGCTCTGTGTGGAAGCTCCTTCGTGAGGCTGGTTGTGGGCGCCATTGTACTTGAGCAGAGTGTTCTGTCCACGTTTCCTGTGAGCACTCGAATGGAGCGGTTCCAGTCATCACTCAACCGTCTAACCTTAACAGAAAGCCACGATTTGCTGGTGATTGTCAATCAAGCAAGCACACCATCAATTGATAAACCAATCAATGGTTTTACAGATAAAGGCGAAGAGGCAAGAGACAGCCGTCTGGGCTTGAACCAGATCAACAAATTCCGAGCCCCTCAACATAGCTTGTCGACTGGCGCACACCGAGATGCGTGCTTGCAAGGTGGCGCATTCTGTTCTGAGCAGCTTGCTGCTCCCTCTGGGCCACTCGATAGACAATTGTGCAAGGCGGCATTCCCTGCTGATCCTCAGGTCTTGAGCCTAACCTGGATTCAGATGGCCATTGTTGAAGGATACTGCTACCCTGACAGCATTTTCAGAAGTGAGAGGAGATATATGCTGGACAGCACGGCAATTGATGGTGAGCATATCAAGACCACAGTTACACTGGACTGCGTGTGGTGCTTTAAGCTTGCCATGCGAAATGACTGACAAGGACCGCTTCAGCACAAACAGTTTCTCCATTCAATCGGAAGGCAACAAGTTTCTGTTCTTTCAGCATTACCGCCAGCTTGCTGACACAACTTCGGCCATGCCCACCTGTACCAGCGATGAACATATCCAGAGTTTTGGTGTCATTTGGCAGCTCGTTCAAAGTGAAAAACTCTGGGGTACTGAGGCCATTCCAATATACAACTTTTTCCTGACTATTCCGACCACATCCGAGTTCTGGGGTTCCAGACTGCAGCATCATAGGCGGGGCATTCAACACAGGAGAAGGCATGTGCCAGGGTATTTGATCAGGCCAATAAACCTTGCAAAGAGAATTCAGTCAGAGACTACATTCAAAAGCAGCTGCACAATTGTTGAATGTTCTCTGAGAAACGACCCAAGTGCAGAGCTCTGGCTGTCGTCCTCGTGGCTTTAAACCTGTGCATCGCAGCCATGTGTGTGCCAATTTGGATGATTGCCCAGACATAGGATACAACTGACACATGTTGCTGAAATTCGTCAGATTTGCTGCCATTGTTGGGCAGCCAGATCGAAAGCTCTGGGTGCCTTGAATCCAAACTGCACGTGGCCAATTACAAGAATCTCATTGTCAGCAGAGGAAGCACAATGTCAAAGGCAGTGGGAGCATCCCATCACATGAGCTGCCAAAGGCTTCTGTGACCAAGGGACTTCTGCACAAACCATTGGACAAGAGCGGTGACAAAGGGTATCAGCGAATATAGGGCTACCTGACTTCTCTGGCTGCCTTTAAGTACTTGGAAGACAAGGTTGCACATAATCAAACACACCCTCTGACATTCTTAACATTTTTTGTGGATACAGAACATTTGCTGTTGACTAACATAGCAGTGCAAGTATAGCAATAGGCCCATCCCAGCTGCATGCACGTTCCTGAGTGCATTCATGAGTGCCAGAAGCTGTCGCTGACCCGAAAAGGAACAGATTGGATGTTGGCATTGACAACGCATAGGAACATGTGGCAGAAGTCAAGGTTGACCTTGATGCACACTGTCTCTTCACACGACTCTGAAAACTTTTGCCCAACCAACATCAAAGTTCTAGTTCCTCAGTACACAGGGAGAATGTGCCAGGTACCACAGTACGTACCGTAATAGTTTGAACGCCCAATCGACAAGAAATCAGCCACTTGGTGACTGTCCACTCCACCTTACACATTCCTCTCCTTGTTACTTCTGATGCGTACATCGCATTGGCTACGTTCTCTGATCCGCACTTCACTTGGCTGTGGTCAGCACCACCATTTCCCTAGAAGCTCCCTCATGGCATTGGGACAACATTCATCGCTCCACAGTAAGGGAGACAGCAACATATTACAAACTTGTGCTGCCGTTGCTTTGTTCTCCTGGTGCACACTGTTCCAATTTCTCCATTCCCAGAGCAGCTGCATAAGGCCCTGCCATGAATCGCTTGGACTCCAGGAACTACGATCTCTCCTGTTTTCAAGTATCTCCTGCTGTTTGTCAGGTAGGGAAGCACAGCACACTTTGCTACCTGCTAATTCACACTACTTAGCTGAAGCAGCAAACAGTGCGGTGCATGTACAAAGCATGCACACGCATGACAGGCACCAGACACATAAGTTTCTGAATAATATACTTTCTCCCATATTCTGCACTCCTGATGCCAAAGCTCCAGAATTCTTCACCACCACTCAGCAGTGGTAATGAGGCCACCGACATCCACATGGCGCCACTCAAAGCTGCACATCCTCATGTCTGGGCCTGGGCGTGCGACTGGGCCTGCCCCAAACTGTGCATCTTCTTTTGTAGTCTCATGATCTGCAGGTATAGCCAGCGAGTGCCATTGACGCTACTGGGGGCATTCTGCAGGGAGCAATCGGTCACAAACACTGTCTGTGGCCGCCACGCTCAGATACAAGGCGCTTCAGGAAACAGGTTTGCAACCACAGGAAGATGAGCACAATTGAAACAGCATTGGCCCCTTATCAAGCATCGAGTAACAGTGCATACGTCAGTGACAGCTGTGGCCTGGGGTACTCAGATGCTCGTCAATGGAGGTGACAAGCTCTTCAGGGTATAAGACACTCCATAGGATCAATTACCTCTTCCTGTCGATCGTTAGATTTGCTTTCCATGGACTTGAGCTGATTGTCAAGCCGCTCGAGTTCACTGTTGATGTACTCCAACCGCTTGTTTATGTTCGCTTTCGCTTCCAAGGGATCTTGCTTGATTAAAGCTGGGCCCACAAGCTTGAAGACATTGCCGTCCTCAGGCATGCGACGCAGCTCCTAGAGTTACAAACAATGCATGCACAGTTGTTGGAAAAGTCAGTGCATCTCAAAATTATGTGCCACAAAGTGCACCTTCAAGACAGCATATGCGGCAGAGACGAATCCTCACCTCCAGCACCATATCATTCTCGCTCTTCTGCTGCACAAGCTGTTGCCTTGCTTGATGGTTCTTTTGGATATCTGCACACACGCTGTTCAGATTATGCCTGGATCTCATTCTGGTTCCCTGGCTTTTCAGAAGATCGCATCCGCAGCGTTCGCACTTCGAAGCGATCAGCGAAATGATGCCGCCACCAACCGATGGTGCTGACCTCTCTTGATGGCTTTGTACGCGTCAATGTGTTGCTGAAGGTTCTGGCGAACTGTGTCCAGGGCGGTCATTTGCGCGAACTGCCTCCAGACGGGACTCTGTCCGTGGGCACCCGACCTCAACCCTGTGTTGCGTCTGAGTGTTCTTGGGTCTCCAGGCACCTGCTTATGTTTTTCTTTCAATTTCCGGCGTCTGTTTCACACTCGTAGTGCAGCCGCAGATGACACATGCCCCTGGCATCACCCCAAAAAGCGCTCGCGGATTGCAAATGTCTGCCGGGGTTTCGTTCATTGTTTCTTGTCTGCCAAGTCATCGATTATTGGCAAACCTCTGCCACATGCACGAAAAGTCGAGACAGTGCCCTCCAGAATACACACTGTTGGGCATCCTTGGACATTGTTCATGTTTGTGTGTGGATGAACGCAAATGACATGATTGTCCATTTCTAGCAAACTTGTGGGTATAGAGTCGGACGGAATTTGTTTTGGACATGACAACCAAAGCATTGTTCAGCGTTTGACCTCTCTATTTGATGAGAGTGCGATCATTGTGCAACGGGCGGTGACGTTTTTTGGGGTTTGCGTTGGATTCTGCAGTGTTCGCCAAATTTCCCTAACCTTCTCTCCGCATCAAGCGATGGCCACGAAAAGAAATATGTTCCGGGGCCTTGAGATGCTCTGGTGTTAAATATAGTGACAATCATTATAATATAATGTGTCTTGATGATTGATAGGGCATATGACTAAAGCGGGATCTTATTGGTAAGCCAATATACAAGTAAAAAGAAAAAGATCCAATATTGGGCATGGCCAAAAAAAGTGAAGTTGATGTTGATTCTGGTGTGTGGTATGTTGAAACCATCATCCGGAATCATCAGGTATCTAGGCATGGTGAGCATTTGTCAAATGTTTAGTTAATGAATGTCACTAAAAATATGTTGATGCACAACACTTCTGAGTAATGCAGAATGATGTCTCACCAAAAGGAAAGCAAAACTACGAGGTTTAGGCTGTGAATGCCCGAATTCAAGATCCAGCTAGGAGGAGAACACAAAAATTCCGGCTCGAAAAAATGAGGGAAAGACATATATGGGAAGAGACAATGCTAGTGGTTGGATTATCCCTATAATAAATTTTGGCAAAAACATACTTCCTTTATCCAAGATTAATTGTCCTCTATTTGAAAGATGAATTTCGTTATCTAAACCATTTTAAAAATATTGATGAAGGTCAGAATCGAAAAGATTATATCCAAAAACCCTTGACTACTAATTTTGTTAAAAAACACTTATCCCCTCTACCTTTGCCCCCTAAAATTGCCTAAAATTTGGCCCAAAATTGTGCATTTTATTTTGGCGTCTGTCAGAGATCCATGTGGCTCTAGGTCGCTCCCACCCTTGGCGTACCAAACCAAAGTCATTGTTGCTATTGTGACGTGGCTGCTTGGGGTTAGGCAGTTATTGACGTCTTCTGGAGTAATAATTACGTAATTGGGTAGATCAATTTTTGGCAGGTGTTATTTACAGCTTCTTGGTTCCAACGCGCCTTTAAACGCCCAATTCCGTTAAGAATTGACGAAGATATAACCTTCTGAAATCGTATTACTTAGAGCCAGGGGGTCGGGTGTTAGACGCTTGGAATTAGAGGACAATGGGTCGATCGTAGGTGTATAGTGGATGGTGACGATGTGCCTAGATGCGCACTTGACTTGTCTTGTCTTGATGTGACCATGATGGACCCGCGATCGGGCATCGCGCATGCAATATGTGCGCGCATATGCAGTGAATCCGTGTGTTGTGTGAACAATGTCTTTGGTTCTTTATACGAGCGGAGTGAGATGCGACGCAAAGGAGCGTGGACCAATTATCCACATGGAGGCTCCGCATCGAGCGCAGCAAGGCGATTTTGAGATTTTGGCCTTTTACGGGCCATTTCGCTGCATTGGAAAGAGGGCTTCGGGGACAGTCTGGGTGCTTGTGGGGACGGTGGTCTAAGTACAGGGTGACTTGAGGGTTATGTAACCGTGCTGTGTGCCGCGGGGACAAGACGCTGGGAACCCTGTAACGAGCATCCGTTTTGCTGTCACTGCCTGCCTGCGAACTGCGTGCAAGGCAACGCCGGACCCAATCCGCCCTTCCGACTGACGCACCACAGAGGCTGTTCCGCCAAGGGGCCCACCACGTCCGCGCCGCGTTGAGATCGATCAAGCGACCGTGCCGATTACGCCTGGCCAACCGCCGGAGGGATCGTCGATCCATCGCACGGGGTGCGCGCTGAAAAACCACGCGCCACCGTGTAACATCCTTTGGCCCACTCTCTGGCCACCCACGAGCCAGCGAACCACCATTGCGCTGCGCCGCCACCTCTCACCGACAACAGGCCCCGGGGATCGATCCCCATCGAGCATTGGGTCCACCGCGCGACCACTAGAGGTGGCCACACTCGGGTGCCATCCGGTCCATTAAGTCCGGTCCGTAAAACTGAGTGTGATATTCGTACGGTAATATCCGGTTCGCTATTTGCCGTACTGCCGTCCGCAGAATCCGGCTCTCACTTTTTCTTCACCGTTATTTGCCGTTAAGTTAATGGATGACGTGTGCGGCGTCCGGTCCGCAACAAAATATCCGTTGATTAATAATTTTGGTCCATTATTACCCACAGGTACTTGCTTTCCAGCCATGGCAAGGTCAAGGCGAAGTTGCCAAGGGGTTTCCATTTTGCAGCAACTCGAATTATGTTGGTTGCATGCTTGATAAATTTGTGTGGGCGTCTTCCAGGTCATGTATTCTGCGGTTTGTAATACATGGAGTGATTTGGAGAACTGAACAACACACAAGCCATGTGTAAAGTTCCAGTGTATGCATGCAATCCTGCACCACTTGCTACGGCTGGTACTGCTGCGTTGTACGTAGTGCATACCACACTCCCATTGCAAGTCTTCCCGGCCATTCCAGCAAGGGTTCAGCATAGTTGTAATACCAAATGCGGACACACACACACACCCACATCACCTGAGGCAGGTGGCAAAGAGGGTTCACCTCTGAACACAGTTGAGCCACTCAACATACTTGGGAATGGGTGATACGTATCACATATAACGATGGGTTGCTGCGGCGGTCCTCCACAGTTTCCACGCCAGGCCAGCGAGTGTAAAGCCCATCCACCAATTGCACTATTCGATTGGACACATTTCTCATAGAAATTCTCTTCTATCTATATGATACCCTAGGTTCATCCACCATTCCAACATAGTACGTCGAAGTTCAACAATTCAACATACATGAATACGGGCAACGAATAGTACGAGTCGTGATTTGTTATCTACCATCTCTGCCTATCGCACCCTCGCTGCGGCGGTACTCCAGAAGTTTCCACGCCAGGGCAGCGACTGTAAAGTCTATCCACCAATCGCAGTACTTGTTGGGACACATTTCTTGAATAAAATTTTCTTCTATCTATATGATACCCAAAGTTCATCCACCACTCCAACATAGTGTGTTCAAGGTGTGCACTTCAACACAGGACAACGGAATATTACAAGTCATGATATCTTATCTTCTATCTCTATGATACCGCACCCTTGCTGCGGCAGTACTCCACAGTTTCCACGCCGGGGCAACGAGGGTGGTCACCGGTGGTGATCCAAACTTTGGAATCCAAAGTCACTACTTCCCTCCCTTCCCTCCCTTCCCTCCCTTCCCTCCCTTCCCTCCCTTCCCTCCCTTCCCTCCCTTCCCTCCCTTCCCCCCCTTCTTGCGTTGATGCGCTAGCTTCTGCTGGACCATCCACTCTTTGCCATCTGCCACCCTAGCAAGCTCAAATGGTCCACGTTCTCAGGCTTGAGCACCATGCGCTTGGTCGTCACAATTAGACGAGCTTTCAAAAATGAGCGTTCACTACTGGCACTGGAGGCCTGCAACACAACCAAAAATACTTAGTACTTCTCAGCCTGTGAACTTCATAAGGGCTCTGTGGCATATATGCATAGCTAGTTGGCATCACAATAAAACCAAACTTGGAAAATAAGCATTCACTGTTGGCATTGGAAACCTGCAAAACAACCAAAGGTATTCAGTTCTTTCCTTCCTTTCAACTCCATATTTTACATAAGGGCACTTTGGTATATATGCACAGCCAGTTGTACTCACCCACTCACCTGTGTTGCTAATATTCGACGTGCAAGCCGGGCCACCAAGGGGAAGCTGGTGTGATTCTCGCCCCACCAATCCCCAGCACTCCATTTTTTTTGATATTCACATGCTGGTGTCCAATTCAAATCAAACCACCTTTCGACTTCGGCCTCCACTGGGTCCATGTGCAGTGGGGAGCATGGGGCCCGTCTTCTCCATCTTGATCGTCGGAAACGTAGTGGTCCCTTAGGTGGGGGTGATGCCGCGTCTAGCCAACTCTGCTGCACAGCCTGTGTTGCATCCTCTTTAGATGATGAGCCCGAGGAATGGACTTCGGGCGCCTTCACCATGTGCCTCAACTGCAGAAGTCATATGCACGCCGTTAGTCACACAAGCAAGATATAAAAGTAGGCACCCCATGCAGCCAAGTGATCTCAGGAGACGGCCGTTTAAGGCGAAATACACAACAGGCACAGTCGTGCATGCAGAGGCACAAAGGACACTTGGTACCGGCCAAAACTATCCACAGTTGGATGCGCACATTTACAAGGGATGTTCTGTCTCTCGTGTTGTTCCTTTCGGAACCGTGCCCCTTCTGCCCCCCCCCCAATGCGTTATTAATGTATCCGCTTACGGCGGGTAATCGGGCCTGGTCCTTGGGGGCGAGGTGGTCCTGTATGGGCCGCCACCCCCCCGAGGGCAGGCCACCCAACCCTGCTTCTTGTATTTCCTCTAATCTATATGTTAGAGCTTCCCTATCGCGCTCAGCTTCCCAACCACGCGCAGCTTCTATCCGCCGCCTGACTTTCACCCCTGCACGTCTCCTTCCCCCCTTCCTGTTGTGTCTGTGCCGGCGCTTTCAACCATCCTTGTAATGTTGGCCCCTGTTCAGAGGCCGCTTCCGACCTAACATAGGAACAGAATACAGTGTTTCCCCAGGTGACGGCAGGTACTGCCACATACTGGTGGTACCACCAAAGCAAAGACAATAGGTATTGTAGGGAAATGCAGCACGCCCTGTACAATGCATGGCCCCCTGAAAGGGACGAAGTGCTGAGATTTCCCTAGCCAGGTGACGGCGGGTACTGCCAAATAATGGTGGTGGCACCTACGCAAAGAAAGACGATGGGTATTGCAGGGACAGTTCGTGCATG
>CAJHUC010002066.1:0-100321 GCA_905146915.1 Ostreobium quekettii
TGGATTACTAACAGACTAGTTGAGCACAGCTCACGCACATGAAATTGACATGCTTGTGAAAAAGCAGAGAGTGACACACACCTGAGCAGACATGATCGCGAGATCCAGGTCTCCTGATTGATGTCACATATGGCAGTCGACCCTTTGGAGCTATCGATGATCCCTGCAAGCCAAGCAAGTCAAAGCAATTACTGAAAATACTATTATATGAGCCACTACAACTCCTGGACCATATGGCAAAGAGCACCCTGAAACAGTGTGCTGGTTGCGCATTGCAACAATGACTGTGGCAATTGATTATAGGAGTATGGTGCTTGGTCAATAAAGCATCAAAAACTTGGCAATAACAACCGTTGCACAAAACTGGCCTACATTCGATTATTTATCGCATGGAAGTAGGTAAAGATAAGGGGCAGTAATAAAGAAGCTGCGTTGGAGGCAAGAACACATATTGTATCCATTTTAAAAGTCGTGTGTGACCTCCTATTCTTAATTTAACTCGCAAGATCAATTCAAGGAGTCAATCTTTTACTAGATTCAAATTTCTTGGTTAGTTTAGGTTCATGTGGACGACATTATTTACAGTAGCCATCACCATACAGCACTACATTCACAGCCTCATCAAGAGTGTCCTTGTTCACTTCCAACTGGACCATCAGTTCCCCACGTTGATGCATTTGTACCTTATCTTGCTGTATTGCCACTTGTTGCCATTTCCCCTCATTCGTGCACTGAAGCACTTCATTTGTAGACAAGCCTGAAAATTATGTCTGTTTCTTATTCAAAATACATAGGAATACGTGCATTTGGAGAAAACTGCATATTTGGAGACGTATGTGAGCATGACACTTAATGTAGCGAAAGAATGGCTGCGAACTGCGACCTGTACATAACGGCACCTGGAATATGGGTCACGCTATGGGTGAAGCGTGGAGGAAGTGCAGATGCTGAAGATCCGAAAAACAATAGGGAGAGGCTTGGCAGATGTACAGTACAGCAGGGTACTGGTGCATATTTGTGGCATTGCCAATATGGGTAGGGTTGATTACCATTTTCACCTTCTCGCCAGCGTCGCTCAACATGGGTTTGCTGCGTGCTGTGGGAGCATGCCAGATGCTGTGAGGAAGGAGGTAATGCGTTTCCATGAGTTGCGTCACGACTTGGTCGGAAATATATGTCCGACCCTAAATAGATGCTGACCAATTGATATTGCATGTCGCTGAGGTTGCAGCGATCCACGTTGTAGTCAAGTTCAAGCTCAAGGCCGTGCAGGAGGGGGCAATTATGAACCTGGTGCTCTTACGTGGATCAAGTATTCAAGGGTCTTTTCATGACATACTCGCTACTGCAGAGGCAGTAAGTGTTGATGCCATCGACTGATCGCACACAGATGATAATTGATTGGGTTGCATGCCATTGAGTTTGCTCCTCTAAAGAATTGTGCCATATGTTTAGACGTATTTTACTCCCAAAATAGAAACAAGGAATAATTCGCGCTTTGTCTGTATAATTGTTTCTCACCGTATCCATATCCGTATTTCCCAAGCCTGACTGTGACATCAAATAGGCACCGCAACTCCCGTTGGAGATCATTGGCACCACAACTTACCATAGGTAACAACCCTGGTTATACGTGGATATGGGTGAATTTAGAGGACATGGGCCGCATCGCACGGCGGGGATGTCGTACCGATGTGGCTGAGCATTTTCCCATTGGCGTCCGCTTACAGTACAGAAGGGGATCCTAGTTGGTGCGGGGCAGCATATGCTACTGTGGTTTGCTGTAAGTCCAGCTCCTCCGTACCCGTCACAGGACGGATTTCTGTGGTTTAAATCCAACACCAGAGGCACGCTTTGGCAAGCACTGGCCCCCGCTGCGTGTGCTGGTGGCCCACACCTTAATATCCAGAAGCGAGACGGTCCCTGCGCCCTGGTCGGCCGTCCCAGCTGCGATTCCCTGAAAGATCCCTGAAAGATCCGTACCAATTCAGCGCTTTTTGGCGGCTGGAACACGCGTCGTAGCCCGAGGGGCAACTCGATCTCACACCGGGGTGGGCATACCATCGGCGGAAGGCGCGCCGAGGCTCACAGCGCGCAATCTGTGGGAGCGCTGCAACGAAACAACAGTGCAATTTTCGTTGGGCGCCATTGATGGGTCGCCGGTTTCTACACATCTGGCACCCTCGGATTCAGCCGCAGGTCAATTGCACGCCATGCATGCAAGGCAACTCCATCCCCCTCGCCCCGCAAGGAGCTCGCATACGTGCACGCAAAGAAGTGTCCCACCCAGCCATTCCGGCACCCATCCCAGATCGTTAATCCCACCGAGACTGGCGATGATAAGCAGCGCCGCCACAACCTCAGCCCCTTCGCGCCGTCCCCGTGGCCCCGGCCGCAACCAGCTGCGCCACCGGGAGGAACGCTCCATGACGCAGTGGAGGGCCGGGCACATGGCGGCGCGCAGGGTCGGTGGGGTGGCGGCTGGAATGCCTAACCCTCCACCACCACTCAGCCCATGCCGGTGTACATTGGTACGGATAACCGGAGGTACGGATGTCCCCGAAGTTGTACCGATTACTGGTCTCTGGAATTCTGTCTGCCTTGGCATTTGAAAGCCAAACTTCACGGTCCGCCGGCGTTGGCAGAACATTGTGCCCCCGGGCTTGTGGGCTGTCACTGCAGCCTGGACAGTGGCAAAGGCTTGGGCCGGCCAAGTTGACCGGATGGAGCTGCCAGGTGCATCGGTTGCCGCCATCTGGCGCTGCATCGCCACCTGCAGGGAGGGGTCCGTTAGGTTGCAACCTGATCGATCCCACCAATTGGTGTGGCTTCAACTATGGGCCGATCCGTGCGCATTTTGGCAACGGATCACATTCAAACATTGCAGATGGAGAATCCGCATGCTTGATGTATGTTCATATGTGTGGAGGACTTGCAATCCCGATGCAAAGGAAGGCGGATGCATGAAAACTTGTCCGCAGATGCATACGGAAGTGGCGGTTTGCAATATGCCGCCAGATAATGTTCAAGAGGCGTATATTTTAGGGATCATGATACCCATTTGCAACGGCCGCTCGCTCGCACAGTTTGCGCTGGGCATCAGTCCCGACCATCAAACAGGACACACCGGTGCCGTTCGCGAGCCACATGCCAAACTGCGAAGGTTGGCTCTGGGTTGGCTCTTGGGAGTGTCCAGGCTTGGTTTTTACGCCGTAAAAATTGATCGTATTTACGTTTTTACGCGTAAAAATAGTTTTTACGTTTTTTCGCGTAAAAATGCGTAAAAATACGTAAATACAATGTAAAAACTGCCTGGTATACATAAGGACAGTACATATAGATTTACAGAGTCCGGAGAGTGGCAGCCAGACGCCTTGGAAGAGGCAGAAAACAAGTTTTTGCTAAACGCCATTATCGCCCTTGCCAAAGGTGAGGTGGACATTGTGCTCCGGGTGATGGAGATTGCGGAGGACCGATCATTGTATGCAACTTTCATCGTGTAAACTACGTGTGCCAGGGAGCCGTAAAAGCGTAAAAATGGGCCCTTTTGCAAATTTACGTTTCTACGCGTAAAAACGTAAAAGTAAAAACGTAAACGTAAACGTAAAAACCAAGCCTGGGAGTGGCATCCAAACGCTCACGAGTGTCTCATCTGTGGCGCAAGCTCCTGTAAGGATAATGGGATACCAACAGCGAGTCAAAGTAGTTCGCTTCGATGCCGCGGTGGCGATGGAGGGCCAGTTTTTATTAGAGGTTGTGATTCCCTGACCGCATAGGCTATAGCACAGACAAAGGGCACCACTACGTAGTACTAAAACGTTCCGCAGGGCTGTTTGGACGCTCGCCCATGGGTCGCCTTGAGTCCACGGGCCATTCCATGCATAACCACGGCAGTGGCTCCGAAACACTCGTCACAATTTCTGGACCCGCCAAACCTGAGGCGACGTCCTTGTCATGATTGTCGGAAACATCGCGAGCATTTTCACGCCATCAGGCGCCACAGTGTTGACAATATTTGACTGATGCAACGGTTTTGAACGCCATGGGTGTTCCTCAGTAGTTTCTCCCGTGATCGTGAATTTCGAAAACCGCTCCTATCCGCTTGCGCATTCTTCAACAAGGTGAAACACACCTTGCCGGAGATGCAAATGCCATATTCACAGAACCATCGTGTCAGCAAATGTCATCAAAGTGAATGTCACTGTTCGATATTTCTGGGGGCTACGAACGGCAGCCTGGACACCTCCAAGTGTTTAGGCTGCTCCTGGCCCTATCGCGGCAGGCCAGTTTCGCGATAATGGCGCTAAAATGTTCGATTTCAGCACATGGACATCACACAAGTCTGTTAACTGGCATTTCTTAAGACCTTAGAAACTCAGCCTCTTGTGATAAAATTCTCATTTGGTGATATGCATTCAGCTCCACCAATTCGGGTGGGAGATGGTTTTGCTCGCGAGCCTCCGCGGAGCCTCCCAATGCTCGTGCCACAAATCTCCTCGTGTGGTTGGAGCATCCTAGCTGAAGAGAGCCATTAAATTGTGGAAAATTTCTAAACTCTTTCGGGTAGCCGCGAAGACCCACTGTAAGTGTCCTCAACGAGAACGCAAATCAACGAATTTTGCGCGCGATGAGCAGCGATTTCTGTGGTCTCGCAATTTGCTCCAAAGCCCGCGGACAGCGCCCATCACTTTGCGCCGCACTGTCAACACCACCAGAAGAAAAGGGCCAAATAACACGTGTTCAAACGTGTACGAAGTTTACGGGTTTGTGTTATTTTTGTGTTCCTAGCGTGCAAAACTTTGATGAAATGTGTTTTGTGTGTGGTCGCAAAAATGTTATTTGGCCCTTAGTGCATGCTCATAGATGTATCGTGATGAACCGCGAAGGCGATCGTCGCGGTAGCGCAGAAGTCCACAGATTGGGGAGATTTTAGACACAGCGGATGACGGCCCCTTGCTGTGCGGCGAAGGATGAAATCGGTGTTGCTTCCTGTTCTGCTGCTGGCGTCTGGCAGCTTTCCTGGCGGCAATGCAGGACCTCTGCGTCAGAATTATTTGGCGCATTTGGGCCAACGGAATAAAACGTCGAGAAGATTCTTCGCATTTTCACTCTGCTAAGCGCAGTGCTCTGTCCGAAGCATCCCTAAAAGTCGCATAGGGAAAGATTATTTTGTCCATTCTTGTGGAGCACAACCAATCCTCTCATAGGGCAGTTTTGCTGGTGATTCTAGGCATAATATACATCTTTGACACCATGAATGTATTGTAAAACTAAAAGGAGTGAAGGGAAAACATACGATCTCCAAATATTTTACAAAGGGTTACGTGCGCCAAAAAGCAAAAAAGTACTCCATTGCGATATCCAGGCGCTGTTCTAATATGTTGGCACTCATTCATCGACCAATCAAAAATAAGTTGCTTCCTTTAATGCTCAATATAAAATCTCTTTCGAGGATGCCAAGGTGATAGCATCAACGCAGTCCGTGATCAGGCAGCCAATCTATTCAGAAGTTGGGCAACATATCTCTGAAAACTCTCACGATTCCCTGTTTGTACGGCACGTGGCGGAAGAAGGCGGCTGATCAACAGTAATTCAGTGTAAGGCCATTTGGCCCCTTTGCTTCCTGTCGCACGGTCGACAACTTGGCCCTAACAGTACGTCGATAGACCGCGCACCTGCGTGACCGCGCCTGGTAGACGCCTGCCTTGCCCTTTTCGGTCGTCCTGCTGCCAGCCTGGGAACGTCAGTGAGGAGCGCCAGTGAGAACAGGGGCACTGCTTTAAGGGGTTGACCCCAGCCTGCTCACGTCCACCTGCACTCAACTGGGGCCGCACTCTTGCATGGTGGCCTGCGGGTGGGGTCCGCCGCGGGCACCGGACCTTTTCTGGATATGGTCGATCGACATGGACGGATGGTAACAGCGATAGGCGGACGAATATGCGCTCGCGTGGGTGCACGCGTACAGAAATCCAGACAACCGCGGCGTTTGCAATAGCGCGGCATCCCACCTCGAGGTGGAGCTCCTGAGGCAGTTGAAGTTCGCCCGAGTGTCAGGATCGCAGCGGCAACAATGAGAAAAACCATGAGATTCGCCGGCCTGGCCAAGCGGCGATCACCAGCCCTAACGGCCTAGCTTGGCCCAGGAAGTTGCCTATGTCTGATGTAACTAAGTTACTGTTCCGACTTTGAACAGCGCCGCCGCAACCGCAGCCCCTCCGCATGGTCCCCGTGGACCCGTTCGCAGCCCCGTGCGCCACCGCGAGGGACGTTCCAAGTATCCCAGCTGCGAGAACTGCAGGGAGGGTGGGCGGGGTGGGGCTCCGGCTGGTGGCGCGTCGGGTTGGTTGGGGTGGCAGCGCGAGCGGCAGCGCACCCATCCGGCCAAGATTTTCTTGTACGTTGAATGTACAGGGGCAGTATTGGCAGTGTTCACCGGCCACGGTGGGAGGATGCTCCCCTGGGGGAATGATGCGTGGGGCCCGGTGGCCCGGCTGCTGCTGGCGGGTCTGACGTTCCCATGAGGCCAAAGCATCAAATGACTAATTTGTTGACGACCAAGCGGGAGGGAGCACCGTAAACAGCCCCAAGAGGGATGAAAGCTGACACCCGGTTGTCATCAGTTGACCGAGTGGACAGAGTGGAGTGGTTCGACCCACGAGAGGGCCCGGTCGAGGAGTGCCGAATTCGGCGATCTTCGGATGTCGCTGGCACGGGTGGTGCGCTGCGTCCCTGTCACAGTGGTTAGCTGTGCAGATCCTGACAACTCTGCCTGACTCGGGACTAAAAAGCGGCGTTGGCATTGGAGGCATTTGCCACAACATTGTGACCCTGAGCCGCCAATGTTGGAAATGTGTATATGTTAGGAGCCATGGTATTCAGTTGGAACAGCCACTCTGTCGCACAATTTTGGGTGCCCATTCACCACGACCTGAATATGACAAGACCACCAGTGCCACTCGTGAGCCACATGCAAAACTGCACAGGGCGACATTGGAGCTGGTCGAGAAGCCCGAGAGCTCATTGGACTGGCTTCCCGACGTTGAGGGACGCACATATCGCTAATGGTAATAACAACGGCTAACAAGGTGGCGCCAGTCTCATTGGCAAAGCTCTTAAAACAGGGGAAGGGGGAGTAGAGATTTTCCACCAAAACTGGTGGTTCCTTTATAACACAGATAATCATCGACAGGAGCTACTGAACTACCTAATGCCACAATCAAACATTCCGCACGGCAGGCTGGGCTCGCATCCATGAGCGAGTTGGAGCCCACAGGCCAGTCCATGCGCGGCAAAGATTTGCCAAACTCCTTGCAAAATGCAGACTTGCCAGATCTGATGCAACAGCTTGACTGCGATAGCTGGAAATACCATGGACATTATCGCATCATCAGAGGTTACAGAACTGCCCGCCTACTAGGCAGTGCCTAGTGTGGCGGTTTCCAAGGGGATGTGAGTTAAAATAACCTACAGAAAGGTGGGAAAATGTTTTGCTTGACCTGGCTATGTTACATAGCATGTTGGCGGTGCAAATGCCCCGTTCACAATAGGACCCAGCCTTCCAACAACTGTTATCGAATTCGATCTTCAGTGCCCGACATACGCTGGGGGCTGTGCAGGGCCGTCTCAAAATCCCCAATGTTTTGTGCTGCACCCCGGGTCTCGCAGTGGGGGGTATTGGCGAAATTAGCATTCAAAAGCATCGGTATTTTCATTTTTCTCCTGGAACTTTTCAACAGAATAAAAAACCTCCTATTTTGTGATAGCGGTGCCTCATGAGTGACATGCTTCCAGCTTGATACAAACGCCGAGTGCGAGTTGCTTGTGCTGACGGGCATCCATGACGCCGCTTAAGTACGGCGGGAGCCTGCTTGCCTTAGAGGCACATTAATCGATGTAACCAACATACCATTTGCATGAAAATCCTAAGTTCTCCTTTATAGCAATGACAAGCCACCGCTACATCCGCCAAACTCTACAGAAAACCTTCCAATCTATTCACAGGTGTTACGTTGGAGAAAAACATCGTTACTTGCGAGTTCGGCCTCGAGCGAATGTTAGTGAAACCATAAACATGCTAACGCTTACATAATCGACGGTGTGCTAAAAATTGATATACGCCGCTCAGCCACGCACAGAGGCTATGTCGAAGCTCTGAATGTCCAAATTACGGATAAAGGAACCGCATTTGGATGATTTAAAGCTGCGGACCCTTTTGGACCTGCGGATATTTGTTCTGGTCCTGTTGTCCTCCAATTTGTTCAGACTTGTATATAAATGACTATTTGACATAAACGCACAGTTACTGACAGTTGTCCAGCTCAGATCGCATTGCGATAAATCTGCCTCTCTTGTTACCTTGTAGCCACCCCAGTTGCAGGGTCTCCAGGATTTGTGTGACGAGCTGCATGGACACCCGTTTCATCCGAGCCATTGCGGCTACCATCGTGTTCAAGCTTGCATTTATGGCGCAAGCGCACCGTGCATTTGTGTATTTTCGCACAAAGTTAGTACCTATATTCTATGCGCGTGAGAACGGTAAAATTACTGCTTAGGACGTGAATACTGGCCCCGTTACATAAATACAGAACAACTCAAAGAGTCTGGGGAATGGCAGCCAGACCCGCGGGAGTCGGCAGAAAACGGCCACCTGCACGATGACGTTGTTGCCCTTGCCGAGGTTGAAGAGGATGCTGCGTTGCGGGTGTTCGAGGGAGCGGGGAGCTGATCATTGTCTGCAGCTTCATCTTGTAGACTGCGCGTCTCATCGCGCCGTAAAACTACGTAAATTTGGCCTTAGAAGTAGTCGTTTATGTGTTTGAAAATATTTAAGCGTAAAAACGCAACTTCACAAATGTTGTGATTCAAGTAGATAACAATACTGCTTTTGTCCAAGGTGAGTCGCCCTTGGCGACTTGCCCATTGGATGGTGTCAGGAGCAATCGCTTGCATAATTGGCATGAATTGACTATACGGATAGGGACATGCACCTTTACGAGAAGTTTAGAAAGTTCGGATGCTTGAGGCCCCACACGTCCAGCCCACCCACCCCATCCCCCTTTTGCAACATCAAGAATGGCTTCACACCCATATTCTCGTCCCTCCGTGGCTTCGGACCAAGCGGACTATTCCATAGATAGATGGGAAACCCCCACTGGGAGTTATGTATATCTTGTTGAAGGGTGGTTAAGGAGGAAGCGAAGGTGTGGCGTTTAAGGCACGGCCCGTTGCTAAGGATTGCTTTTGCATTTTATATAACGTAATGTACTAAAACACGTCAGCTTGCATTCAGAAATTAGCAACATTACCAATGCCGACGTTTACGTGAAGTTGAATAAACCGAAAAAGATAAGCAGAAATTGCCAGCTATCCCATATATCCACATGCACAGATTCCGCTCTTTTCTACAATATGATGCCACGACATATGGGGATGGGCCATGCCGCGTGGCCACTGCAGAAAGACGCAAAACTGCGACATATTTTGGCATCTGGTTCCTTTAAAAATTCGAGCAACAATTACTTCCAATCCGTGGAATACGCAGGAACAGGCTTGCAAAACTTCGCATTTATATTTACAACGCAAACAAAGATTGTATTTACGTTTTACGCATATTTTTTTAGGTCTTATCCCGTAAGAAGGGGGCAAAATACCTAAATACAACGTAAACAATGTCCATGTACATAAATACAGTATGTATAGATTTGCAGAGTCATGGGAGTAGCAGCCAGACGCCCCGGAGTGGGCAGAAAACGATTTCTTGCTCGACGGCGTCGTCTCCCTTTCCGAGGGCCAGGTGGACACCATGCTGCAATTGCTGCAATTGGGGCCGGATGACTGATCATTGTACGTGGCTTTATCGTGTAACATATGCGTCCCAACGAGCCGCAAAAAACGTAATTGCAGCTGCAAAATAGCCCTCTTGCAAACTTTTAGTTTTCTGCGTTAAAACGTAAACCTAAGCGTAAATAACAAGCCTGTGCAGTAAGAAGGTGCAAGCTTGCAAGAGCGGGTATTCAAAACTGCCATGCAAGCGCCAGCAAAGGAGGGCCCGTTCTTCGGTCTATTGCCGTTGCCTTTGGACCATTCACGTTCAGCTTATTTGAGTATATCATGATCGCCATTAGCTGGGCACTTAGCGTACTGGGTGTATGCTACTTCCTATCCCAAAATAAATGTCTTGTATTTGAAAGACAAATTCTCTACAAGGACCGCCCAAAAATTGCAAAACACTGGTAAAAATTAGATAATTCTACACGTTGTACGATCATGTGAAATCGTGTGTTTTGGAGCTCAACTTTACACGATTGCTAAAATCGTGCAGTTTTCAGCCCTATGCAGTACGTACTGTATACACCCAAATGGTCAACCTCGCCACCATGGACAGCACGATAAAGAACACGGTTTTACACGATTCCAATCGTGTACCAGCCACAGCCATGTACTTTGCGATCAGTACACGATTGGTACACGAATTTTACACGCAAAACACCGTAGAAAATTAGCAGGACCGTGTAATTTGGCCGGAATCTACCAGTGAAATGAGGACAGAGACGGAAACATGGGGCCCCACAAACCTCAACCACCAGTTTTCAAACAGAAAATGGGCCCCGACCCCTTTTAAGCGTTGGGTGAAATGTGAACTTTGATCGATTTTGAGCTAAAATTTCGAGGTTAGCTAAGTAGAGGACCCTTGTTACAAAGGACTGACAAAACAACAATATTGAATGGATTGACTTGATTTTTGTTCAGATGTAACTCACAAGCACGGCTTTCCAGGAAATATCATTGAAAAGCGAACTCTCTATGATGGAGCAATAATGCGCCAAAATCATAGACGAAATTCAACATGGGACAGACGCAGTACATAGTTTAACTTCATTGCTAACCTGCAGTTTTTATTACGAGGTACTGTGTGCGGAGAGTCCCATATTCATAAACAATTTTATGCGTTTCTATCTACGTAGTGGAAATTTGGGATCCCACTCCACATGGCATAGCTTGAACTATTTGTGGCAACCCCCGCTGACTTGACATTGATTACAAGCACCTCGTGTTTAGGCCTGCTAACCGACAGTGTGAGCGGCCAATGAAAGTTACAGATAGAAAACAGACATCCACCGGGCGTGTTTGAGTGTCCTTTACACTGATTGAGGTCCCATCCTTCAACAGAGCTGCGCTTGTACTACGAAAAAACATGACAAGCCGAAAACTGGGGCGCTATTGACCTGACGATACTGAGAGGGTGGTGTACCGGGACCCCAAAATATAGGAGACGGTGAGGTGAGCCCCTTGTCAACGAGGGTGAAGCACCCTTTGGATGGGCCTGTGGCTCAGCTAAACAGGCCGTGGTCTTTGGCTGCCCTTGTATAACACATGTTACTCGAGTCCGCATTGGTGCTTACGTGCGGGGCGCGGGAGGCCTCAAGCAGCGTCCACAGGCCCAAGTTGAGAGCTTGACATGGTCCTTGGTCCTCTTTATCTCCACATGACCGCACCTCTTCAGGTATCTGGATCGAGCCCGGACAGCGTCCTTGTTGCCCCCTGGTGGCGCTGGTGGGTTCAAAGGCTGGGAGCCGAACGCGTCGGCGCAGTCAACAGACAAGCCTCGCGATTGTGTGGCTCGAACTGAGAAAGTCTCATTGTGCCACTGAAGTACTCGTTGGCTCGACGCCAGGCAGCCGTTCTTCAGGTCCGGTCAGACTAGGCCACTTCCCAAACCCAGTTCGGCCTTCGACGTTTGTGGCCAGCGGCTTGGATGCATAAGAAACCCCTGGGTGCCAGACACACTTCTGTGCGTTTCTGGCTGGGCGCAGTCTTTGCGAGCGTTGCCTTCTCTTCGGCTTCCGATACAGCGGATACCTTGTTTGAGACCCAGGTAAACCCCAACCCCCCGCCTCGGCCCCTTCCTTTAGGCCCACGTGCGCCGCCACGGTTCTCTGCGTGGGGAGCACGGGCCCATAGCTGCCCGCACCCAGAGGCGGCTGTGCAACCCCGTGAGCGGCATCCCATTGTGCCGATCTGACTCTCAGTCTAGCAAGTGAAGGCTCACCAGTGTCAATTGCACAGCCCGCTGATATCCCGGACAGGTGTTTTCACGTGCAAACAGTGGCCTGGCGATCAGTTGGTGTCTTTCTGGGCTGAACTGGCGGCTAACATAGTGGATGCCGGACATCAAGGAAATGGGTTGTGCAGAGCACGGGAATCCATTGGCGGCTTTCAGAACAGATCAACAAAAGCTTCTTAGATATGCGTAGTTGGAATGGCACGGAGCATTGTTAATCTCTTGGGTGTATTTGGTTCGCATCCGCTGGATAGTGTGGGAGTCCTCATGGGAGATTTGGGAGTGAAATGTGGACAGGCAACAAATACGCAGATATTCTATGTATCCCACGCAACATTTTCTTGAAGTGAGTATGGAAATTGAGTGCATCGTCACTGCTGAATTGAGGCTTGATTGAAGAGTCCTTTGCCTTTTCAGTGACTTAGATATTGCAGCAGGACATTTACATTGTAAGGTTGTGTGGACCTGCATGGATAGCCCTGTGTCCATGCAGTTGCACCTGAGCACTTGATCACAGCAGGCACTGTGTTGGTTGCTGTGCCAAAGTGCTCAGCTGCAACTGCATTTTGGGATAAGCCAATACCTTAAAAGTGGTGTGAGTTCTGGACTTACGCTTGTGGGGAATTGTGCACTCCAGGAAAAAACATCACTTAAATCTCCGCCACAAAGATCAAGATCCATGTTCACACTAGTTATTTGGAAGACCATGTACAATTTCACATACCATTGGTGGCATTTTTCTTGGATTGACTTCCCACTATTCACAAAGTGCACAGACAAGTTGCTGACCTGGACATGTTCCAGGGACCCTTTCGTTCCCAGAATGAACATGAATGGCTCAGACAGTGTGTCTACACCACTTACTGACAGAAGATTGGTGTGTTCGACCTGCCAGCACAAGATCAATCCTTCTGGGAAGTTCTTCAATCCAAATTGTTACCTCTCGTGTACATGTCTTCAGCCCAGTTTTGTTGTTTCACTTTTGTGAATTCCATCTGTGTTCATCCATGCCTGCAGGGATCATCTCCCGTTGTCCAGGGCCGCCTCCCATATGTCGCTTCAATAGAAAGACCAGGAAGTCGAGAACATGTGTGCACTGGAATTCTCATATCCCCATGGCACGTGCTCACAGCGGCACACTGTGTTGACCCTGAGTCACCGTACAGTGCTGCCCAACGCCCAGTCGTCAGACTGGGCGCCATGGATGCCGACAACCCTCATAGTGAAGCAGCCGAGGTAAGCCTTTGCTTCTGACTTCTGCTGTTCAGGATCTGTTGACAGCCGTGACGAACAGATGCACATAATTAGCTTGCAGGCAAATGTCACCCCCGTGACACTGCAGATGCAACAGCAGTCTGGAGTAGTATCACCAGAGCGGAAGTTGTGACTATCCAATCCAAATTCAAAGCTGTGCACACTTTGTAGCAGTCAATTGGTGTTCCATATCCAGCACCACCTCCCACCAATAGTGGGTGAAATTCTTGCAAGCTGCCAATTTATGCCCTCTGGTCTGTGCATCAAATGCGAACTCTTCATTTTCATCTTTTTCATCGTTGCCTCATGTATTCACAGGTAATGATGGCGGAGCATTCTACAATTCATAGCCACTGGATACCCCACAAGAAGCAGCGATCGCAATTCAATATTGCGCTGCTGAAGCTGCCACAAAAGTCAAAACAGCCCCCGCCGCAAATCCTGTCCGATGAGTTTCAGCTGAGCACTGGACAGAAGTTGATTGCTGCAGGATATGGCCCCAGTGGCGATGGCCCAGCCCTTGGGGACTCAATCTTCGGCGAGATGAGACTGGAGCTCCAGGAATTCATCGATGGGAAACGATGTAATGGAAAGATGCTGTGGGATGGGTCCATCGAGGACAACACGATCTGCGCTCTCAACAGCGATCGCAAGGCATCCTGTGTCGGTGTGTATGCTGGCAATCAATAGGGTTTGACATTCTTAGCCAGTCATGTTGAGTTTGCTGGAGACATATCCTTGACTTGGGCAGAGGGATTGTGTCCTTGCTCGGCCGACACGCAAACGACTGGCTTTCAGCTGTGCCGTTGGGATGACGCGCGAGCTTGGACACAATGAGTAGATTGGTTCCCACCCGGTGGTGAGAATTGCTGAAGGCACCTAGAAGAAGCACTGGGTATGAGTGGCGCCCTCGATAGCAATCGCCTTATTGCAGGTCAAAAACGTGCTCATTGCAACTATGCACTCAGAAGGCTTTTGTGTCAAAGAGAGACTGTGACACTTTCTTGGAAAGCAGGTATATGTGTACCAGAATGCAATGAAACAAGGAATGTCTGCGCAAGGCGCCAGGACAGCAGATCGGAGGACGGAATCGAATGGTGTTGTTAAAGATCTGTTGCGAATGATGCAAACCATACAGAAATGTGTGTATATTTATGCCACACGCTAAGAACAGTATGTCATGGCAGCAATCACCTGCTGCTATTGCACTGCTGGGTGCTCCACACTATGCTCTTGTGCCCTGCAGAAGTTGAAGTGCCATCGCAACTGCGACATTGGAAACTGCCAGAGTTTTGGAGAGTTCAGTGGCAACTTGCAACCACCATGAATGGATGCATTTTTCTGACAAAGGAGACCCACACCACAAGGGGACGCAATAGCACGACGTATTACAGATTCGTCTCGCGCATGGCCAGTATTCCTTGCAGGCTGTGGTAGTGTGGAGGCGATTTCTAAATTTCGGTGATTTCTAAATTTCGGCGATTTCTAAATTTCGGTATGTAGGGGGCCAGACCACGTACCCCTTGATCCGTCATTTTGAACCTGGTTAGTGCCAAATTTATGCCTTGAAGAGTGATCTGCTGGCCCTTTGCTGGGTGTTTGTATGGTCACTTTCAATTTTCAATTTTATGCTAATGGGCGGCCTGCGCATTTGAATTACTAAGTCCAGTCTGCCTGATTGCGACCAATGTAAAGGAAATGTCTGCACTTGCAGTTGATTCAGGGGCTCCGCTGCTTCTGCTGGATGCCCCTGGCTACGACATTGAGTCGGGGTCACCGGCCTTCGACTTCCTCATCGGCCTGAACATCGATGGGGCGCCCTGCGGTGTGCCAGGCAAGCCGGATGTGTACCTGGACATGAGGCTGCACGGAGAGTGGCTCCGTCAGATGTCAAGGGAGGGGCATGATGAGCTTTAGGTTTGCAGAATCAGGGGGTTTTGATGCAGATTTTGAGCTCTTGGGTTCTGTGGAGTATTCTTCATTTTCCATTCATGGGTGGCAGCAAATAGGCAGATGGCATCTGGGGTTTCGTATGAAGCGGTGGTCATAATTGTGACCAATAGGGAAGCACTTCCGCTTTTTAGGAGGAAATTGGATAGAAAGATAAAAAGAAGCGGAGATCTGAATGGTGGCCACGCGCAGTCGCTACGTGGCGTATCAGCCATGCCAAAGCAATATTTTGCTGGTGGGGAACGAGCCCTTGGCGTGGCAGATGATTTAATTGTTGCCAGTGTGGCAAAAACTCAATTTGCGGCAAAGATTCTGTGCACTCACATGTCAGTCACTGGGTGATTGGGTCCTTTTGGACGCCAACAGCCAGGAATTTCGCGCTTTTTACTTAACAAACGAATGAGTGGTTATTGTTGGCGTGCCATGGCTGTGATCAATATAAGGGCGCATTGTCCATTTTCGCACTGGGGTGTCAGTGCTGCGTGAGTTTCGTGATTATGGAATATAGTGGAATCTAGGAAGATGAATCGCTTGCTACATCGGTGGGTCTTTAGTTTGAGATGTGGGTCCTTTTGGACGCCAACAACCAGGAATTTCGCGCTTTTTATTTAACAAACGAATGAGTGGTTATTGTTGGCGTGCCATGGCTGTGAACAATATAAGGGCGCATTGTCCATTTTCGCACTGGGGTGTCAGTGCTGCGTGAGTTTCGTGATTATGGAATATAGTGGAAACTAGGAAGATGAATCGCTTGCTACATCGGTGGGTCTTTAGTTTGAGACGTGGCAATTTTGTTGTAATAAAGGGCATATGCGAATCGCTCTGATGAATGTGGGCGAAGCCCCGTTTCAGCATACAAATAGCTGTCAAACAAAGCGTCGCCATCCACCGAACGACACGCAGCGGTGACAGTACTTACGGTGCATTGTCAAGGCCACGGCACGTCATCTCGTCACCTTCAAAGCTATGGCACGTCATCTGTTCATCTTCAAAGCTACGGCACGTTTTCAAAATGGCACATCATGTCATGCAATCTTCCGGCACAACTCCACAAGCGGCAGGTCATCGTCAGCAATCATCCGCACATCTCCACAGGTTCATCTCGTCAGTTCCAATCACACCTGGGCATCACACATCTTCCCGCGCCAACATTGATCTATTATACATACAACTACAGTACTGATAAAGATGCAGAGACTATGATTAGATCATACGGATGTATGGATGAAAAGTACCAATCTCGACAAGGATACTTTACAAAACGTCACAGCTGTGGCATCGTGCCCCAACGAAACTCACGCGCCCCCACGTGAGTAAGAAATTCACATTCGACCCCCACCCCCACCCCCACCCCCCTCCCCCGGGTAGACTGGGGTATTAGCAATATCAACTCAAACGACCATGAACGGTGAAAGTCTCGGACATGACAAAAGCCGACTACCTTCAGTGAGACATTGCTACCGGTCCAGCTGCCAAATCCATCAGTGATTATCTTAGACCCGGCATTTTAATCCTTTTCCTTGTTGACAACACATCATCTGATAGAGATCGCATCTGTTCGTATTTTTGAGGCCCATCTTAAGACACGTACAAGGCCACAAAGTACGGGCGATGTAGATTATCTCCTTAAGTGAGGGACAATCAGATCAGTACATCATCACCTCAAACCGGTGACATGTGAGGTGAAGCTGATAGTATAGGCCGCACTAGAACAGGCACTTACTGAGCCCATTTGCATCACAGGGCTCAGGCCGTGGCTCAAGACGCTCCTCAGTCAGACCAGCCAAGATCATGCTGGAATATAGCTTGCAGTTGCATAGCCGTAGTCCTGGCTCACTTTTCTCCCCATAATTTTGAACCAGTAGATTGCCCAAAATGGGTCCCGTCTACTGCCTCATGTTTGTACAAGGGCTGCCATATCAGGTCCCGCCCTGTCAGTCAGTTTTTTTATCCCCAGACCGCCCAACTGGGTCCTCTCTGAATCGGGGGGTGGGGCACCCGCGTAAAAAATGTGTGAGTGGGGGAGACCAGTAGACGGCCCCTCGTTTTGGAGGGGCCGTCTACTGGTCTGCCCCACACTCACACTTTTTTTGAACGGTGGCCAATGGCCACCTGAATAATGATATGGTCAGTCATGTGAACAGAACAGCAACCAGGGCGTATCTCGCTATAGTTCTGTCATCATAGAAATTGATAGAAAATGATGATGTCAAAACTTACATCAACCCATGCGTCAAACCCTGTAACGGAGCTGTCCCATTTTCGAGTGCCTTCTCTTGCTAGGGAATTTCGATTCACCTCTCCTACTGACTCCCTCAAAGTGCGTAGTCGTGGGACATTAGAGGTTGGGTGACTCAGCGCCCAAATCTGTAAGTAATGCTATTCCCAGCTTAGTGACCCCATTCATGGATCCTAAAATCTCGATGGTCAGTCCATCTCGATCCTTGCTTTCAATCCCGGCCATTCCATCACTCATGATCGCAATTCCATGTGCATTCAGCGTATCAGAGATTACCTCAGAATCTCCCGCTCAGATCCAGTGTCAACCCGGCCCAGGCGGTCCCCGCCGCCTCCAAGACCCCCTCAGCGTAGGGTCCGGCTCAGGATGTGGCCGTTGCCTCCACGGCCTTCCCAACGTGGTATATGTCTCAGGTGCTGGCCGTTGCCTCCAAGGCCTTGGAGGCAACGGCCAGCACCTGAGACATATACCACGTAGGAAGGAGGGCCTAGGCCTCCTCATCACGGGACCCTCCGTGTCCACTTTTGATCCAAAGGCCACGTGTACCAATAGACGTCCCGGAACAATCTGAATGACTTGGACTGTTTTGTCCTCTCGCTGACAGTCGATGTGGTCATTGTCACGGTCTCTGGACGTGCTTGGGCCTCATCCACCTGTGGCAAATACACAGAATGCGCTGCATAAATCGGCCCCACAGCCCAGAAATACCGCAGAACGTGTGCAAAGAAGATCACAAAGCATCTCATAATCTACCTGCTGTCAGCAACGCTGCGATCATCAAATCGTCCACAGCAGTGCTGGTTTCACGCTTTTCTTTGGGCACTAGAAAAGGATCCCCAACATAAGAGGGACGATCTCTCCCCAAAGATACAATTTTGAGCCACAATTTCCAGCAGCTTTCGCCTTCTTTTGGCAGAGCTGCCAAAAGCAGCACTGCTCATTCTCACCACAAGAATCTGGGTTGAAGGCTTGTACTCACGCCCTATCAATCTCACTGTTTGCAAACAGCTCAATTGAGCTATAGAAATTCCTGAAACCGCACAAATCACTGCTTTTAAAGCCAGTTTTACTAGGTAAAAAGGGACAAATAGCACGTGTTCAAACGTGTGCAAAGTTTACGGGTTTGGGTTTTTTTCCGTGTGTTGACCATGCAAAACACTGATGAAATGCATGTACATGTGTTCTCAAAAAGTGTCGTTTTGTCCTTTTTTCTGCCAGTGTTTACAGCCTGGCTCTGTGGGGCAACAGTCAGCTTTTACATTTGGCTGAACATGGGAATCATTGAACATGTGATCTTCAGTCTGACAATGCGAGATCGACGGACTTGACAAATCGTCACTTTCTGAATCTTCACAATCGTCATGAGAAGACGCGCAAGCAGTTAGACGACCAAAATGGTGGTTCGTGTCCAGCCCCAAGTGGTTCTGTTCTGAGGCAATGGAATACTCAGAATCAGACAAATAGAAACGGCGTGGTCACGGCTTTGCTCATGTTCAGGAACTGCTGCGCCGATGATGGCCAGCATTTGCAGCCAGTTTTTGCATCATATCCTCGGTTCTGAGCGTCGTGGATCTTCTTTTTCAGAAGTTCATTTGTTTGGTCCAAGACACGCTTTATTGGCCCATTGGCCCATTGATCCATCATCATCACTGCACATCTTCCTATTCGGGGCAGTGAATGCCATGTTGCTGCAATTTTTACTTGCACGACGCAGCCACCTCTCTTTCGCTGCACATGTTTCTGCAACATCGTAGAGCGATGCGTCTTCCTCAGCGAACGATGCCACAAAACCTGATATTTGGAGTGGCATACCATCCAGGAAAACTTCAATACATTCCTAGTCAGACACATGATGGGCAGTGCTATATACAGTCCGGAGTGGAGGGGTCGCCCATCAAATTGTCACTGTGACGTGGCATTTCGCCGGGACACCGCCTATGCGATTGATCCAGTCACTGATCGCCCCCCGGCCATAAACACGCTGCGTTCGAAAGCAAGAGAGCCCGTCGCCTGCGCCCAAACCTATGGGCAGCCGGCAGGTCTCCACCCTCGACCAACCCAAGCGTGATGGCCGCAACGAGCAGCCAATGGACAACGACAATCTGCCGCCTATGGAGATTGCCGTCCTCACACGCCATGCGATCGGTAGCCACAACACACCCTTAAGGCATGCGCTGTCCCATGGGGAATAGGGCCCCCTATACGCGGTCCCCTTCAAGGCATTCAAGCAAGAGAACTAGAAACAAACCACGCTTAGAAAGAGATAGTTGCCACAGTCACGATGGCGGCGGGCTGCCGTAAGAGGCACGCCACACTTGGTGCGAAATTGAAATGGCAAAAACCAAGATGAGCTGGAATTGGCCCAAAACTTTGTTGAAGCTCCATGTTGTTACCGTCTCCGTCTAAAGCACGCAAGACGTTGTGCTCTGTGAAATACAGCTTGGTTCGATGGTTGCGACGTGCCGCCTGCTCAGCCGGGACGATCGCATTGCAAATGTGTTCCAAGATTGGCACTCTGCAAATGATCTGCATGATTGGGAGCAAAATGCTGCGTGCAAGGAAGGCAAGCGCATTTTTACTCACTTTTATGCGTTGACTTTCTTGACCAATCTGCAGGTGGTCGAGTTCGATTGGGCAAGTTGGGCGTTGGGCTCCTTACAGGTTGCGCAGATTGGGAAGGCAGAGAGCCTGTGAAGCGCGGTAGTTGGGGGCGTGGTTTCATGCAATAATGTGGCCGGCACGGGCATGATGCGGGGTCAAAAATGGTGTGCTTGGCAAATTCATTGTCGCCCGTAGCGACGCCATTCAGCCCTAGGCAGCGATGCCGCTGCCTAAGCCATTGCTGGTGAGGGGTGATGCTTGCCGTGTGCCGGTGCCTGAGATCTCTTGGTCGCCAGGTTGACCACCACTCTTGTCGCGCTTGGCCTGGTCGAGCACGGAGGCCGGGCAGCTTCCCCCATGACTTTTGCGCAAGCACAGAGCACTCTTGCCTTGAACGCAGGGTCTCTGGCCGGGATCAATCGCACAGGCGGTGTCCCGGCGAAGTACCACGTCACAGTGCCAATTTAATGGGCGACCCTCCTCCCTCTGGACTGTATATAGCACTGCCCACACATGATAGGGGGTGTACCGATTCACGCTGTGCCTCATAGAAATCAGCGCATCCGCATAGTCCATCCGCATAGAACCTTTCATCTTTGTCCATTCTTCTTTCCCGGAATTCCCTAAGCGTTTCATGGGAGCTACCAGAAAATCACTTTAATTGGGCAATAAAGCATTTCCATGTCAGACTGTGGTGCATGATACTCATCTCTGAATCAGTACTGCAGTCAGTTTCTGCGTTTTCAACATGTTTGGCCAACAGCTTCTCGGCCTGCAAGGCTCCTCGTCCATCCAATTGAGCTAGCACCTCTTTCATTTAGATGGTGATGCAAGTACATTCAGTACAATCGCACCTTTTCAACGCAATGCCCAAATGCTCAATGAAACGACTGCGAAGGCAATCGCCGAAGCGGCACGAACGTCCAAGAGAAAGGAAGATCAGGGGTACACGTGCACGCGATTTTGGCCATGTGATCCCTGGCGGAGATTTGACCTTAGGCTTGCTTTCTCTTAGCTCTTGCCGTCTACTGGCAACAATGTTGACATTTGTCTTAGTATTCGCGGGTGCATTGTGCCTACAAAATGGTCGTCGAGAAGATTTCCCACAGTTCCACTCAGCTAAGCAGCAAATTGCTTCTGTGGAACGATGCGATTGCTGTGCTCAAAGCATCCACATATTTCGTGATGTAGAACAGCCCTTTTTCCCGATGCATTCATGTACATGAATTTTCACATATTTCACATGTGAAATAGAGTCAATCTTCCCGTAGTGCTCATTCGCGGGTGATGCCCAGCAAAACTAGGTCGTCGGCCGCGGGTTGAAATGTTCCTCAATTTAAAGGACTAAATCTGGGGATGTAAGACACCCAATGCATGCAGAACGTGGTCCTCGGCGAGAAAGACGGACGCACGTGCGCACTTGTGCGCAGATCCAGATATTCGACTCACCTGCTTGGCAGTAGAATCTCGCCGCAGAGACATGAGCGCAGCTGCGATGGTGAGAATGACCCTCAACTCTGCCGGCGTGGCCCCCCGTCCTTTGCAGCAAGGGCAGCGTGAGCCCTGACACTGCAGGTACGCACCGCTGGGACCTCATCAGCTGGAGACCGCGATGGAGCTCGCAAGTCGCGTCCGCTTTTGCACAGGGAGAAACCAGGCCTTCCCATGGCACCTTCACTGCTGCCTTTTTCCTAGACTGCGTCAATCGCGACATTGGCGCTGCCGCGTCAGCTGCACCTTTGTGGCGGACAACCGGTGGCCGCGCTGCATTGCGGTGTCACATGGTGGCTCGATCGCATCAGAGTAAGGGGTAGCGCGGCACGCGCACCGGGCGACCGGGGTGCGCAAAGCCCAGCGACCACTCGTGCCAAGAGATGGCGCCGCAGCAGCGGCAGGACTCTTTCTTGAATATGGGCCGCAATGCTGCATACCGTAATGGGCCACTGCCTGGGTCTCCACCAAAGAGAAGTCAGCGCTCGCCAACACCGCTCACAGCCACAAGCGCAAGAAGTGTGTCTTGCATTCAGGGGAATCTGATGCATACAACCCGCTGTCGCGTTGAGGGTCAAGCAGGGTTCAGGAAGCTGGCGTTAGTGTTGCCTGACTTGAGCTACAGCTGCCCCAGGCGTCAAGTTAAGGAGCAGTTCAGCAGCACAACAATGAATCCCCCCACCCCACCTAAAGTCGAGCAATGCAATTGCGAGGCTGCCTTTTTGATTGTACCAATGCGCTCGGCGCCCTGCCTTTATAGGCCCAGCGCCGCCAAGCACACCAAGGTGACTCTCCAGATGGTTCGAGCCAGATTCCACAAACGGTGTCATGGACTACACTGGGTCTGACACAAGTATCAAAATAGGTACCAACGGGTATGAAATGTGGAATTTTGTGCCCCTTCACGTTGCTGGAGGCCTCGCGACACCCTTAGGTAAGCGCATTGTCACACCACCGCGGATCCAAGGGCAGAAAAAGCCACATGCGACCCAAAGGCCGCGGTGCATTTATGTCGAGCAGAGGCCCATCAAGGGACACGTTCTCCCGTTGACAAGGGGCTCACCTCAGTCGTTTACCACCTCTGCTGCAACGGTTTGCCACCTGCCTGATCAGTCCCTCTGGATAGACTCAAGGCCGGCGGAGACGGTATATATCAACGTGGCATCTCGATAAAGAGCTAGGCCTTGCAACTAAGGCGGCATCAGGGTGGGATCCAACAACCCCTGACATCAGATCCCCTGTCTCGCCGCCCTGGCTGACGCAATGGCTCACGTCACCTGGCTCCTGGAGGCTCAAACAGCTTTGTCCCGACGATGATGGTGAAGGGCGATCGTCAAGATCTGGACGACCGCCTCTGGCCAGAGGACCATGGTGGAGGGGCTTCGCCGGCGCAAAGGGCTTGGCGGTTTTCGACATGGTCGCGGGCCCTACGGCACAGGGCACCAGCAGCTGTCTGGGCCCCCGCTCTATCTAGGCACTCGCCGATTCTCGACAACTCCGCCTACTGGGACAGTTGGACGGTGCTGTGCAGTGGCAGTTGGTTGGGCCTTAGCTGTCGGCAATGACCAGTTGTCAGGGATGACTGCGTCCATGTGGGAGCCCAAGCAGACTCGACGATGCTCTTCCTGGACCGGAAGGGCGCGCTCCCGCCCCACACGGCATCGCTGGTTCTCTGTTTTTTTGCCCCGGCGTGCGTTCAAAAAAGTGCTCTGGACCCCGTCATCGAGAATCCGCCAGTACTTTCCAGTACCTTCTCAAAAGTCTTGTCCTGACCTATAAAGCCAGGGCCTCCGAGCACGGAAGCGGGAGCTTGCTTAGGCTTCGTGGCAAGCACAGGAGCTTTCTTCTGTTTCGATTAGTCCTTGGCTTGGCGCCTCAGGCAGAGACGAAGAAGAAGAGAAGATCGGTGAGACTAAGGCCACTTCCCAGACCCTACTTGGCCTCCGAACGACATTGATGTCGGCTGGCAGGCGAAGGACAACCCCGAGCGTCAAAAACACTTCTATGCGCGTTTGTCTAGGAGCAGTCTTGGCTAGCCTTGTCGTCTGCCTGGGTTTCAACACGGCGGAGACCCTCTCGTTTGACATACAGGTACCCCCCCCCTCCCCCCTTGTCCCACGTGTCTGCCGTTGGGCCAACTTGCGCCTCCACGCGTTTCTGTCTGTCGGGAACGTGTGCCCATCCATCACTGGCTGCACCCAAAGGCCATTGTGCAGCCAGTGAGTGGAATCCCAGGGGGCGCTGATGCGTAAAGAGTGTGGATACTCGATCTGTGGGGGCAACAAGTCGGGATGTCTGGCCTCCGGGCCGTTTCTGAATCGCGGCTGAATGGTGGCACCTGCGCCACCCGTTGATACGTCCCATAGGATTTGTCGCTTGTCAGCAGTGGCCCACCTATCAGCTTTAATTTCCTGATCTGCGTTTGGTGCCAACAACTGGGAACGCAGCTCCAGCCATTCCATTCAGCGGTTTGGGATGCGGCTCACGTCGATAGTGAACGCTTTTCCTTGGCACACGAAATCGCACTCCACAGTCGGAATGGCACAGGATATTGTCGAGGTCATGGCCATGGTGGTGTCCCCTGTGTAGCGGTGCGGAGAGGTCTAATGTGAGACTTACGAGTGTATGTGGACAGCAGATACTAGATATCTGGCACAATTCCGACCAGGACATGTTTCATGGACACTTGTGTGCTTCCAGACTGAACATGAATGGTCCGCACCAAGTAATAACTGTATCCAGCTTTGGTTGTTTGACAGCAGGTTCATGCTGTCTGCTGTGTATTACTGTTGTATGCCACCTGCAAGCACAGCATCAGTTCGTGTGTGCTTTTCTTCATTCAAGTTGCAAAAAATCAAGTAGCATGTGCTTGTCCTGCAGGGTTCATACCCGGCTATCCACGGCCGCTTCCCATATGTTGCTTCCATAGAAAGGCCAGGAAGTCGCGAACATGTGTGCTGCGGAATTCTCATCTCCCCATGGTACGTGCTCACAGCGGCACATTGTGTTGATCCCGAGTCACAATACAGTGCCGGTCAACGCCCAGTGGTGAAACTGGGAGCCATGGATGTCGCCAACCCTTCTGAAGAGGCACATGAGGTAAATTTATGTTTCCTATTGCTGCCTGTGGGGATCTGATCATCTCCCCATGGAACGTGCTCAGAGCGCCTCATTGTGCTAATGCTGAGTCATAATACAGGGTGGGTCAACGCCCAGTGGTCAACAATGAGCCCTGGATGTGTCTACAACTCTCTGCCACTGCGAAAGAGGTGTGCATTTCTTGGTTGTTGCTGAACATGGACCAGTAGCACAGCGGATTCCGTACCAATGTTGACAAGTGTTGCCATACTTTGCAGAGCATGGGAGTATTTGCACCAAGATATGATCAGTTAAAATTTTGCGCAATATCTGATGCATGGCACAACGTTGACCATTCAACACCAATCTCTTCAAGACAGAGTGAAGCCTCCCATTTCGTGCCCTCTAGTCAGATTTTCATGGTATTTCCTCTTTCCCACTGATATCACAGGTCATGATGGTCGAGGGCTCCACAATTCACAGCTGCTGGAAACACCACAAAGGACAGCGATCGCAGTTCAACATCGCGCTGCTGAAGTTGCCACAGAAGTCCAGACAGCCTGTGCCACGCATCCTATCCGATGAGTTCCTTCTATACACAGGACAAAGATTGATTGCCGCTGGATATGGCCCCAATGGCGATGTCCCAGCCCTTGGAGCCTCCATCTTTGGCCAGATGAGATTGGAGCCGCAGGAATTCATCGATGGGGAACGTTGCAATGGGACGATGTTGTGGGATGGGTCGATCGAGGAGAACACGATCTGCGCTCTGAACAATGAACGGAAGGCGTCCTGTGTTGGTGAGTATGTCAGCAATCTGGGGGGGTGGGTGGGTGGGTGGGGGGGGGGTCGGCACTGTCAACTGGTTGGATCGTGTTTGGCGAAAACGCATCTTTGAGCGCAGCACAATATTTATGTTCTCAGTGAATTAAAACAACACCGAAAGGCGTCCAGCCATGTCGATGAGTTGAAATGCACCCTTGGGCACAGTAAACTTTTTTGGGTTTCACTTCAAATCCAAGTGCCAAGTCATATGCTTGAAGAGGACCAGATGTGAGCTGCGATGTTGAAGGCAGTCACCCTATAGCTAGTCATTTTACTTGTTGCAAGTGTGCATTCGGACTTGCTTGATTACATTTGTCAGAGATACAGAACTCTGCCCTTGCTCCGAAATGCTGATGGCTGGATGTACACTAGAATTCTAAGACTAAAATGGGCTGAAATGGGCTGTGGTCATGAAAGACGTCATGTGAAGAATAGCGAACCATATCTGAATCAAGTCATCGGTGCCATTGATACGTGGTTTGAAAGAGACCAGCTGTTGCTGCTGTTGGATGTCTAAGTTGTTTTGCCTGCTTTGTGCCTAGCGAACTTGAATTTGTACCTGTCAGTGTTTCTGATACCGACAGAGATTATGGAGTTTCCAGAGCAACTTGCAGTGATATTTGAAGTGCGTTCTTCACCAATAAAAGAAAGTTCTGTTCCCATGCAAGCGTTAACTACGGGGGCTAATACTTTGATCGATATATCTTAAACTTGTACCTTGGTTGGTAGTCTGGATAACTGAGTCCCATCTGACAACCAGGACTTCTGACTGCAGTTGATTCAGGAGCCCCGCTGCTTCTGCTGGACGCCCCTGGCTACGACATTGAGTCGGGGTCACCAGCCTTCGACTTCCTCATCGGCCTGAACATCGATGGAGCGCCCTGCGGTGTGTCGGGCAAGCCGGACGTGTACCTGGACATGAGGCAGCACGGAGAGTGGCTCCGTCAAATCCGCAGAGGGGCACATGACGAACTGTAGGGCGGCGGTCTAAGGGGCGAGGGTGTGAGACTTCTGTGAACTTTCGAAGATGGGCACGAGGAATTTATAAATTACCTAGACAGGGGGATTCCAAGATTTGGGGAGAATTGTGCATGACTGCGCAGGACCAAATAGTGGTTGTAAGCGCTCATTGATTTTTGAGCGACCCATCAAATTGAGAGCAGGGGAAGGTTGTCATGCAACGAAAGGGTCTTCATGGAGCTCGAATCTGATCAGGCTGGTTGGCAGGTGTCGTCAGCAAATTTGAAGAGCAAGGCATGTGATGGTGGAGGAGGTGGAATAGACGGTACCTGGGTTAGGAATGTGACAATTGAACGATTTGAATGAAATCTAGGCTGAAGGTGGCTGTAAGGGGCTTCGGGTTCCTTTGTGACCGACTGGGGCTCGGCCCGCGGCGTCCCGTTCAATTCGGGAGTCGGTCGTGCGTGTGCGTGAGGCTGGGAGGCGGAGGCAGGCCAAGGAACTAGTGATAACTTCGTATTCAAATGTTGGGGAACGGGCAGCTATATTTATAGATGCCCGTTGGCGGCAACGGGGTAGCCCAACAGGCACCTCCAGCTATATATGTTCGAATTCGAATGTTTGTTCGTGTCCCGCGCACCCATTCAGTTCCCGTTCCATGGTGGCTCACCCCTTTTCACCCAACACTCCACCCTGACCCGTGTCCACCTTCGGTCAAGCTCACCCATGCCTCCGTGTTCAACAACACGGTGGCTCCCGAACTCTCTGCTCCCCAGATTGTCAGCCGTGTTATACACTGTTATATTGTACACGACGGGGGCCCTCTTCCGCCAGTATTTCCCTATGGTTGCCACCTGGGGTGAATGACTGTTCTTTCCACAACCATCATCTGTGTAACGCAGTAGTGCAGCAGATTTAGATGCAAATATGAACGTTACTCGTTATTGTGAGCAAAATTACTCCGTATTGCCATCTCTCAAACCGGCAATCTGAACAATCAGACTCTAACATGTAGCGAATCCACCAAGACATAGAAATAGGCATGTACAACATGATGCGTCCAGAGTAGTCAAGCATGAGCACAGCAGCCATGTAAATGAACAATATTCACTGAGCGCATGAGTAAAAGACTCATGCTTCCATACCATTTCAGTGATATAGATTCCAGTATTCCACTTTTGATTTGTATGATTCTGTGCTCATTTCAACCGTCGCTCAATTCATCCCTACTCGTGCGTCCATGTCATGGACTGACATTGGCCCAATGTGCACGAGAGGCCTGCGCCCCGCACTGTAAGCAGATTCGAAGTCGACACAATGGGCAGCCGTCGCGACGTATTTTGGATGCACGAGGATACCAGCACAGACGTGTTCATGTGTTCCTGCACGCCGTATGGACACCATGTACGGGTACCGCCCGGCACTGCTTGATTCCTGCAGTTTCCGATCAGATGTGCATCAGAGAAACCTTTGCCGTGTTAAGTTCATGCAAATGTAAATGCACACATGTGCGCACGGCAACACAGATGGATCATCAGCGTTGGCTCATCGGCCCTCGGCGCCTATGGTTTGATGCTGTGGCTTTCAGTCGCTACATTGTGAAAACGCCGCTCAATGCTGGCATAACGTCACACTGATGCCGCCTTCGAGTTGCGCCACAAACTGGTCCCCATCCCCAAAAGGCCAGCGCCGGGCAGTTCATCCCGCTCGAGGGGCCGTCGCGAGGCTGCTCCAAACGACACATTTGCTGTATCTTCCCCATCTATTCAGGGTTTGACCTGGCCGCGCATGAGCAGAGAATATATTACTTCCTGTTCTTGTTTGCCAAATTTCGGTTCTTGTTCCGCTGAGAAGGCCAGTCCTGGTGCGTGGATCAGTAGTTTGGGTTTAGGGTGTCCGAAAACAAGAACCGAAATTCAGCAAACAAGAACCGAAATTCAGCAAACAAGAACGGAGTAATTTTATGCCACAAGAGCAAGGCCCGGGGGGGGACAAAGTCGGATCCACGTACGATCCACGCCACATGGAACTTCAAAGTGCAAGTACTCTCATCACCCTGACCAGCCTATCACGTAATCACTCAAATGCGCGACCAAGAACCTGACCACTCCCTGTCAGCCTCGCTTTCCGCTTCTGTTTCGTTGCGCTGCTCTCGCCCATGGGATGGTTGGGTGGCCGACGTCAAGGAACCGACTGCAAAGGTGGATGGCGGTTGGTGGCTGGACCACAAAGAGCCTGCGAGCAAGGTGCCCCCATGGGGAGGCGGCAGCCAGTCGGCGCCATCCACTAGCCGCTCGACCCAGTTTCGGTACACTCGCGAGGGAACGTCTGGCGGTCTACAGTTGCAGCCTGCAACTTGCAGGATCCCATGGTCTACTCCGAACTCAGTGCGGCTCTCCTGCACCGGCTATCGGGATCGTCCAGAGTGGATCGACGGCGTTTGGGCGGTGCGCCAGCGTGCGCACGTCCCCCCGGCCAGCGCACGGCGCAGAAAGAGAAAAGCCAACGCTGCTTTCGCGTGCGTACTGTGGCAAGTGCGCGTCGGCTGGATCGCTGTCGCGCCGGCTCTGTCGCTCTCATAGAACATCACCTGGGGAAGGACCGGAGAAATGGACTGCTGAAAGACTGTTCCGCGGACTTCAGTACTGTAAGGGAAGCTCATGGGAAGTAGTGCAGCGTCCTATCCAGCACAGGAGCGTCGTGTGGACGAAGGACCCCCAGTGCTCTTTGCGGCCACATCTCCAAGACCTTTCTTGGAGGCACAACTCAGGGAGAGTTGAATGCTGCAAATACCTGCCTTGGAATGCCGTTGGCGGGCAGTGGCGCTGAATCGCACAGTCAGGAGGACAGGGACGGGGGCCGTCACGGGAGCCTGGCTGAACGGCGACGAGATGGTTGTGAGAGGCGGGAAAGTGGTGTTGCGGAATTGGTTCCTCAGACTGCTGGCCTCGGCTTTTGCCCGCCAGAGCGGACAGGAGCTGTTGGCCGCTGTTTCGGCGTGACCCCCTGGGACCCACGAAGGGCGGACGGCTGTTTTCTCACGAGAGCCGGAGTGCCGACAAGTCGACTTCATTCCGTGCTCGTTTTGGAATCAGGCACCTCGCTTTCTAATTACTCATCATATGAAGGTGTGACAGCCTGGCGACAAAGCATTCCTACAGCCCGCGGATGAAGATTGGAAGCGTCTGGCAGATTCGGCAGTGGTCCCGACACCGATGCGCTGTTCGCAACAGCCCCCAGAAGGCAGTAAGGACTGAGACGAGTGCCTTAGCTCGATCTCACTGACATGATGTCGGTAGCTCTCCTCTGTCTCTGCCACCCGCGGGCATGAGCGGGCTGCCATTTGCACAACAAGCATCAGTTGCCAAGTTCGTTAAAGCAAAAAATTATTTGATGCAATCCCCTTGCATCTCGCCTACGACTGAGGGCAAATTACCGCTGACTTTTTGGGAAGCCTACGGGGCCTCAAATTAGCAATTACAAGTTTGAGAACAAGTAAAGAACTAAGGACTAAGGAGCATTTGGCTACCGCGTGCCAGAGAGGGACGTATATCAAGGTCCAATAGGACCTAAAGGTAAGTGGCATTAGTAATATAGGTAAGTTTCAAGCCAGTTCATTTCAGGTTCCATCATGAACCTATTGAACCACTGCCTTGTTGGGATCCATAGAAGATGAAGGGCTTCAGTGAACATTGGGAAGTCATCATAGGATAATCAAAATATAATTAAATTTCGTTACATGATCGTCCCATGTCTAATGCAACATTGATGGTTAAGGCATGAGCCAGCCCAAGGAAAATCTCTGAAACTACACTAGGTCCTGCGAAACTAACAACCTCCTATCAAGCATAGTAAATTGAATTGTCCACCCGGTCCTGCGAAGAGCAACCTGTCAAAGGACACACAAATAACTCAGGGACATGCATTCGCCCAAAATCAGGCACTCCACCTAAGAAAGCTCTACAAAGAGCTGTTTAAGACGGCTGCCATGGACTGAGCTGTACTGGGTGTGCACAGAGCCAGTGAAATCTGGACGTCAAAGTACATGAATACAATGTATTGGTGTCGTTTGGCAGGGTAGGAATCCCTGATAATAGCATTAAGGACTGGCTGGGCGTATACGAAAATACCAGACAGCTGTTCAAAATTCGGAAAGCAGTTGGTGTTGCATTGTTGACACTGATCTGTTTCAACCTGTGTGCGCATGGTACAATACTTACTGTGAGAGTTGCAATACTTACCCTGAGAGCGCTAGGGAAAAAAGGACCAAATAACACGTGTTCAAACGTGTACAGAGCTTACGGTTTTGTGTTAATTTTTTGTTCTTAACTTGCAGAACTTTGATGAAATGTGTCTTATGCGTGTTTGAAAAAGTGCTATTTGGTCCTGTTTTTGCTAGTGGAATGCGTAGGTCGTGCTGGTGCGCGTTGTGCTCGTTGCTGCGCGGTGAATCTTTGCAACTGGCCAATCTGGCTAGGGAACTCGCGCGGGTGAAGGGTCAACTGAGTTTGTTTTGGAATTCAGAGGGAAATCGTCGTGCTCAGATATCACTGCCAGTCCGCTGTTCAAACTCTCTCCGTTTCAAGGATGACTGCAGGGCCTTTCTTTCTTTCTTCTGGCCATTTCCGGTTGTTTTGCGCTCTTTTTGAAGGCCTATTCATAGGATGCATTGTGTGCCTTAATTGTTTGTGCCTTGGGATTTGGATTGGGCACATCCTGTGAGGGAGCTCCCTAGTTCTTACCGTGGCTCATGCGCCTCATTGGGCAGCCACAATGATGGTCAGTGAACACTAGGAAAGGGGGGGAGGTATGGGGCAGCGTTAACGCAGCCGGGCTGGCTGCCGGTGCTATGGTCGCCCCCATGCCAGGCACGTGCACCGGGTCAAAGGTGGCCCCCAGCCCACGTTCACACATAAGCAATAAAGTCCCAACAGAAGCGCGTGCGCACTAAGGTAGTGCTGACCCCAAATTCAGCGGTTTAGAGCGCTGCAGAGCACCAGGGTGGGCTGACTGCGGGTTCTCTCAGTCAAGGCCACCCGCATAACGCGAGCATGCATGGTCCTGTACATTGACGCTCCGCCACAGTAAAACCACGAGCGCCTGGCAGTGTGATCAAGCTGCCAGATCCCGACGGCTGTTCCGGGATCCTGGATGCATGCGCTGTTGCGGAAGAGCGCATGCATGCTTGCATGAGAGCGATGTGTGTTACTACATAAATACATGCACCCAAACACGAGCAGGGGTATTCGCAAGCAAATGACAGTTAAATGGTCAATGGCTCACATAAAATTCCTAGAATACTAAAAATATATCGTGAGCCACCCTATTTATCTACTCCGTCAGCACCAATACTCAGTTCTATCCATTTCAAGTGTTCCCTGATATCCAGATACACATCTGGCTTTCCCGGAGATCCACAAGGTTCACCGTCGATATTAATGCCTGCGAGAAAATCGAATTTTGGATCTCCTCGTCGAACGTCGTAATTGGGCATGTCGAGAAGCATCAGGGGACCTCCGCTGTCCACTGGAACCAGGCAACGCAGTGAAAAGATATTTAGCCTCACTTGACTTCTTGTCGGATATTTTGACGCACGCGCTTAACACAAATCGTCCAACACAAGTCACTAGTGGTGTCGCAATGTAATGCGGAATATGGTGATGCCGATGCATCGCACATTTAGTTAATGATAGACGAATCCCAATCGGTGCCAACAAATTGTCACTGGGCATATCTACTGTGCAGCAAAATCATTCATAGTACAAATAAAACCCATCAGCCAATATGTGGCACGTCGCTGGGAAGCTCGTTATTGAAGAAAGCAGCATCTTTTCTGGCCACGCAGGGACACTTTGCATCAATCATGCATATGGCATTTTTCTTGGAGCATATCGTGAAGAGCCTGAACGGTGCATTGAAAGTGTAACGCAAATGATGTTGTAGCCTACCTCTGAAATGACTAGTGTGTGCTTGCTAATTCAAACAGATATTAATTTATATCATTCGATCCATTTACACTGCAATTTATTGATTGAACCCGTTGAATGTCTGAAAGATCAGTAAATTCTTCACTTTAATTTCGAGCATGAACATAGATTAATAGCATCAGCATATTAAAATGACTCCTGAAACTTTGCATGCATTGAAAAGCGAAATTCACTGATATTGTAAAAGCAAACTTCATTGAAAGATTTCTCCATGTCCAGATTGAAGTTACAATAGCTCAGTTTCTAATCTACATCTGAACGGAACGCAAAAACTAAAATCTACGAAATAAGCGTATTCGTTGATTCATAAACCAGATCACTTGTAGAGAAGCCAAAGGGAATAACAATTACTGCAAAACTCTCCCTTAATTCGTTCATTGAAAGAATCGTCCAGGTGAATGATTATTTGAAATGCCCCCAACACTCACCCAGACATGAAGCTTTTTGTATTTCGTTCAGCCCGCAGACCAATCCACTTGGAATGCTTCCATTCCACAAGTTCGCTCGATTGCAGCCATTTCCATCAATAAACGTCTGGCTCTCAATTTTGAGTCCCCCAAATATGTCTCCTCCGAGAGAGGGACCGGAATCATATGATCCCCATCCCAGTGCACTCAGTTGCTGACCGGTCCGCAAATGGACATGGTCTGAAAGCACGTGAGGGACCTGGTGCTGTGATGGTTTTGGAAGCTCCATAAGAGCTAAATTGAAGGCTGAATTTTGCTGTTTTTGAACTTGCCATCTGGGGTGAATGACTGTCCTTTCGACCACCATCATCTGTGCAATGCAGCAATGCTACAGAGTTAGATACAAATCTGAATGTTGCCCGCTATCCTGAGCAAATTACTCCGCTGTTTGCCATGTTCTAGTCTGGCATTCAGACTCTAGCGTGTAGTTGATGTACCACAGGCGCAAAAATATGTAGTTCAGAGGTACAGAAGTATGCAGTACGCGATTCCCCCAGAATAATCAAGCATGAGCGCAGCAGACATGTACATGAATAATGCTCATCGAAAGCAGGAGTACAAGGCTCATGCTTGCATACCATTTCAACATTATAGATTCTACAATTCTGATATGCGTGATTCGGTGCTCATCCCAACCGCCGCTGAATTTACCTCCACTCGTTCATCCGTGTAATGTACTGACGTTGGTCCAATATGCACGAGGGGTCTGCGCCCCGCACTGTAAACAGATTCGAAGTCGACACAATGGGCTGCCGTCACGACGTATTTTGGATGCACGAGGATGCCAGTGCAGACGTGCTCGTGACTTCCTGCACGCCGTATGGACACCATGTATGGGTACCGCCCGGCAGTGCTTGATACCTGCGATTCCGACCAGATGTGCATCAGAAACACCTTTCTCACGTTAAATTCCTGCAAGTGTACTTGCACGGGTGTGTGCACGGCACCACAGATGGATCATCAGCGTTGGTTCATTAGCCCTCGGCGCCTAAATCTGATGCTGTGGCTTCCAGTCACTACATTATGAAAGCGCCGTTTAAAGCTCGCATACCGTTACACTGATGCCACGTTGAGGTTGAAGTTCAGGTCGGGGCCACAAACAGGTACCCATTCCAAAAAAGCCAGCACTAGGCAGTTCATCCCACTCCAAGGGCCGTCGGGAGGCTGCTCCCGAAGGCACAATTTCCTGTATCTTCCCCAGCCAAAACAGGATTTGAGCAAGGCGTGGAGGGGGGGAGGGGGGCAAGTCGGATCCACGTGCGATCCACGTGTATCAGTCCAGGGCACATGGAACTTCACAGTCCAAGTACTTTGATCGCGCTGACCAGCCCGTCGCGTAATCACTTCAATGCGCACGACCGGGAATCTGCCACTCGCTCTTAGCCTGGGCTCACGCTTCTGTTTCGCTGCGAAGGGATGTCTGGATGGCAGACGCCCAGGAACCGACTCCAAAGGTGGATGACGGTTGGACCACAAAGAGCCTGCGAGCGAGGTGCGGTGCCCCCACGGGGAGGCGGCAACCCGTCGGCGCCATCCACTCGCCGCTCGACCCCGTTTCGGTACACTCGCGAGGGAACGTCTGGCAGTCTACAGTTGCAGTCTGAAACTTGCAGGGTCCCATGGTCTATTCCGAAGTCAGTGCGGCTGCCAGGCTCCTGCACCGGCTATCGGGATCAAAAAGGCGGGCCGAGGGTATTTGGGCGGTGCGCGAGTGTGCGCACCTCACGGCCAGCGCACGGCGCACAAAGAGAAAAGCCAACGCTGCTTTTGCGTGCGCGCTGTGGCAACTGCGCGTTGGTCTGGATCGCTGTCGCGCCGGCTCTGTCGCTCTGATAGAACACCACCTGGGCAAAGACTAGAGAAATGGAGCGCTGAAAGTCTGTTCCGCGAACTTCAGAATTGTAAGGGGAGTTCATGGGAGCCAGTGCAGCGTCGTAACCAGGTGGGCACCGGAGCTCGTGTGGACGACGGAGCCCCAGTGAACCTTGCGGCAAAACTCCAAGACCTTTCTTGGCGGCACGACTAGGGGAGAGTTGAATGCTGCAAGTGCCTTCCTTGGAATGCCGTTTTCCGGCGTAGCGGCGCTGAATGGCACAGTCAGGAGGGCAGGAGGCGGAGACCGCCGCGAGAGAATGCCTGAACGGCGACCAGATTGTTGTGGGAGGCGGGAAGGTGGTGTTGCGGAATTGGTTTCTCAGACTGCTGGCCTCGGCTTTTGCCCGCCAGAGCGGACGGGAGCTGTTTAGCGGCTGTTTCGGCGTGACACCTTGGGGGCCACGAAGGAAGGGTGGACGGCGGTTTTCTAACGAGGGCCGGAGGGCCGGCGAGTCAAGCCGACTTAATTCGGTCCCCACTCCGGAATCGGGCACCCCGCTTTCTAATTAATCATCACAGGTGTGACAGCCTGGAGACAAAGCGTGCCCAGATGAAAGATTGGAAGCATCTGGCAGATTCGGCACACCAGTGGTTCGAGCCCTGAGACGCAGTTCGCGACGGCCCCAGACGGCCAGCAACGACTCAGAATAGTGCCGCCACTCGAGCTCACTGACCTGATATCGGCAGCTCTCTTCTGTCTCTGCTAACCCCGGATGCGAGCGGGCTGCCAATTGCACAACAAGCATCAGCTGCTGAGTTGGTGGTAGCAACTGGGCGCTGCAGCACCACGTTTGGCAGCGCGCATGGGGCTGGTTCTAGCTTTCCTTGTTGGGAAGACGTGTGCCCATGACAAGTTCACGTTTGCCAAACTGACGAGAGAAGATTCGTACACGTGGGGAGGCAAAGAATGGCTGTTTCTAACAGTCAGCTTGCTCGCTGGTCGTTCCGTTCCTTCCCCTCCAGTGTGTTGCTCACCAGTCAATCGCAGAGGGCCATAAGCTGTCGACAGAAGCCGCCTTGCGACACAAATAGCGACCTTTCTATTGGTGTGCGGACTGGTTGAGCCTCCGCGCATGCTAGCCGGCCTGTATAGTCGAATCCACAAGTTGCAACCAGTCTGGAATGATGCCCTGGCTTCAAGCCAGTGTTGGTGCCACCTACCTGCTCGCTCCTGGTCCCCTCCCAGCCCAACATCTGCTAGTACCAGCAGCACTAGACACAATAGGACGACACTATTGATCATCGTAGCCCGTCGCTGTGATGGCGTCCCCTTTTGGATCGTTGCTGTTCGCGTTTTGACGGAACGACCGATCCTCCGACAACGGCGCGTAGCCCCCTGAATAGCATAGTCCCGTAGCTTTATGCAGGGACAGGGGACGGCCTCTCCCAGCTTCTTCGACGTTCTCGACGCTACTTCTTTCGTGACATGTGCTGTCGGGTACGAAGAGGCTTTGGTGTCGGACACAGCAAGAAGGATTTTGTATCGATGGAATGCCGCGTGCAAGTACCGGAGCTATCGGAGAGTTACCGCATGGGTAGGTCCCCAGTGTTGTAATAATCATTGGACCGGGACTTTTCTCCGCATCTTGGGGATTTACGTTACGTCATTATGCGACATGGGGCAACTGGCAGGTTCTGCAGTCTCGCAGTCACACCCCAATGTCCCTGTGGTCCGTCAGTCACAACTGTGCAACTCTTCCACTGAGGTCAATTGCATCGATTTCCATCTCTAGGCAATGCAGGACGTCTACATTTGGCTGCATTTACACATTTGAATGTGCACGAAGGAAAAGGGCCAAGTAGCACGTGTTCAAACATGCAAGAAGTTTGCGGGTATGAGTTATTTTCGTGCTCTTGGCATGCAGAACACTGATGCATATGTATGTGTTCGCTAAAAGTGCTAGTTGGTCCTTTTTCTGCTAGTGGTAATCAAATGCACTGCTTATGAGTACAAGAACAGCGCCAGTTCAGAGCCGGTGTGCAGAACCGGCTGTCTTCAAAAAGTGCGCAGGGACCCGCTGCGAATTGCATCGAGAGTTGCAGGTTTCTGATCTACATTGCCTCAGAGCAGCAATTGCAGCAAACCAGCACTGACGACGAAAGAATGTTGAGGTGGAAGGAATTAAACTGACTCTCGCCGGCAGAGAGAAGTTCTGCAATTAGTCGGGGCGACGGAAGGCGCAGGTGCTGAACTAGTTATGCCACAGCGACAATATTTTTAATCATTGCTTATTGCTGTTGTGGAAAAACTTGCTGGACAATAGCGCCATCCGGGGCATTGTCTGCCTGCGGAAACTGTTGAACAAAAAGCGAATAACAGTCGCTCTAGCCGTATATTATACAATATACCCTTGATTATTGGTTACCCTCGCTTATTGTTCAGTGTATCGAAATAGTTGAAGGACATTAGCTTTACAAGTATGGCTTGTTGACAGAAGACCTACATGAAGAAGGTTTAAACCCCAGGAATTGCGGTCTCTAGGGTGTTGTTGGAATGTCGAAGATTTTCCGCCCCACGACTTGGCAATTCGGTTGGCAAAACATTTGCTACCTGTGTTAATAGCAATACGAACCCTGCTGCATTCGACACAGAATTAATTTGAAAGTTGACTGTTCACGTCTACATCATTTCCAGGTCACATCTTTGCAGTGGAAAACATAATCTGTTGAATGATTGATGCAGCGTAAGCAAGACGCAATAAGACCTGGCATTCATGAATGCTGGGGAAAAGCCGCAGTCACTCCCAACCCGTTTTAGAAGGATGCAGTATCTGCGGCTGAAAGAAGAACCAGTGCCCTACTGTGCACATTTATGACATGAATTTGCTGATTCTATGAGTACGTCTTAGTTTTCTGAAAATTTTTCTGAAAATCATAGTGCTTTCCAAAAGCCAATGTCTTCAAATAATGAGAAGAGCGGCACACGATTCACGTGCACTTCAAGATTCGGCCCCCATAGGCGACCCTTGGTCATTGCGCTGCTAACCATTGTGGGCTTTGCAGGCAGTTTGCTATCATTACAATTTCCAGCCGCCATCGACACCTTTCCACTCATTCTCTTATCCAACAGACATTCTATCCTGACATTCGCCCGGGAATGAATCTTTAGATCAGTGCGCTAACAAAGAAAAGAACATCAGCAATGTGTTGTGGTAACTAAGCGACAATCGTTTGAGGCCAAAACTTTTGGCCATGACGAAACCAACAATGCACTTAACGTACTAATTCTGTTCCAAAAAATCTATCCGATACCCAGCTCACGCAAACGAAGGGAAAAAGTTTCGAATAGGAAAAATTACCAAAGCAAGCTTGACGCACCGTAGCAAGTACTATTCGTAGGGCTCTCAGACGTAGCAAACGCTGCAGTCATTCAATTGGCTACGAAACCTCAGGAGAATGTGAAAGAAAATTTCCAATTTGCGGCGAACCAGAGCGAGGAATGGCACGGCCGTCTTGCCCTCCAATTGAGACGAATCAAGCTGAGCTGTCACTGAGGCAGTGATGTGGCTCGGTTGTTCGGTATGCTTAGATGTGCCACCCGATTCCAAACAGATTCCTCGGGAAAGTGGGTCGGAGATCGCAGCGGAATTTGTGTTGTCGACCAGAACCTCGTGAAGATGTGGTTGAAAGCCAAGATGCAAATCGATCAGTGCAGGAGCACCGACTCGGCCGACCAGCAATGTCTGGGAGTCTTCATATGTTGATGGCAACACAAAAGACGATGGAAGTTGAGCCACAATGTCTTTGCTGCGCCATTCATTGTGAGAAATGCAATGATTATATTGGTCAACTACTTCCTCTGTCCCAAATTAAATGAAACAATTTGCTGTGAGGCTGAATTTGTATCGAGTGCTCGTTTGTTTTTCTTGAAAACGCAACTGCAGCAACTACTGTACATGTCGTGGTTGCTACCCAAAAATTAAAGGGAACGATTGAGTGCACTGCATTCGGCAATGCATTGAATATGCAATACTCCAACTCAGAATTTGGTCGCTCCCAGGGCACCCCCCGCCCGCCAAAAAGTAGGTTCCCGGGTCCGAGATGACCCAACACACGAGTGCAGGCCCTCTTTCTGGACTTCAGGGCACTGGAAGGGTAGAGCGGCCAACCTCGCTCAGTATCTATCGCAACGTTCGGCACCCATCGCGATGGACAACCGGCAGAGAAGGCGCCTGGCTGCCCGTCTCGCCATCACGGATTTGCGGAAATCCCCGCCACCGTCCACGGCTTCGCAAGGACATATCTGGGATCTACCGTTGCCAACAGGTCTTCTGGTGTCTAAAGACCAGCCGAAGAACCGCTGCGTGCACCGAGCGCTCTCCGTTCGTTGGCGATATCCAGCCAATGGCGTGTTTCGCGGAAGGAACACCTACCAACAAATGGCAGCGTCTTTCAAAGCGGCCTGAACGGCACTCGAAATGCTCCTTGTGGCCTGTGCCAGGCACAGCCGCTTCCGGCGATCTTTTCGCTGTTGTGCAGCGAATTGACAATCGCATCTCTCCAAACCTTTGGTGGTGGCCTAAACACTTGTGGCCACCTCCCCTATGGCGGTAGCCCCTTTCAAAAACGCCGTGGTTGTGAAGTTCGGCGATTTCTCGGCTTTCCGATCCAAATCTGAAAAGCTGAATGGGTTGTCGAATCCACGGTCGCGATCGGCGATCAAGCGGTACGAAACTTGGTTCCGCGCCCTCTGTACTTCGAGAGGAACGCCTCCGACCTGCTGCCACAGCGGCGGCCGAAGATATTCAGTCTGTGCTGCGCACCGACAGTCGCAAAGCGACCTGGGCGAGTGGCCAGGTTTGGGGGCCGGCAGCCTGAGAAAATTGGGATTTTCGAAAATATCCTGTGGGTTCAGAGTACAACCATTTGATCAATACTTATCCGTTCTTCACAAAAAATTGACCGTGCATACCAACGTGAGTTTTGGTGCTCTGTTCAAATTCTGAAGCAAAATTGATGAGAGATTGATAAAAATGCGACCATGCAGACAGATTGTTTCATTTAACTTGGGACAGAGGAAGTATGACAATGGCCGTGCCAAATTTGTCCCATCTGTAATACTGCGCAGGGCTTTGGGATCTAAGACCCAAGAGGTATTCATTGCGCTCAAGAGCCCTTCTATTCTCTTCAATTCCTACATCGTATGCCGCAAGTCCATGACCCGCAACCGCACAGTCTGAATTCACCATAGTCATAGGCAGCACCCGCTTGCGGTGACGAATAATGAATTATCCACATCCAGGCGCCCCTCAAGGAAGGGAAAGCTGGGCCTCCTCGATCCTGAGGACGATTTAAGGCACATTTCTATCGACTTTCTAGTGGGCCGTCGTGGCCTGTGAAGGGGGCAAAGGCGATGAGTCCTCAGAATGCCCAGTATACCTGGTCGTCGTCATGACAAAGCGGGACACTGGAACTTCTCGGCTACATTTCCCGGGACGGGCTGACAACCATACCGGACTTCTGACTGTTACAGCGCGCCTACCAACTGTGCTGTACATACAGGACGATGGCATGGTGGGATGACGTGATGCACACCAAGAGAATGCTGCGCACAACCGACGATAACATCATGCATCATTCACCCGATTGTTCTGGGATCCTTCACAGCATAGGCATCAGCTCTTGTGCAGAGCGGTTCATTCCTTAAGTGTTCCCCTTTGAGGCTGGGAAGCCGGAAACGCAAAAGGGCACAAACGTGACCGTCGCTGAGTTACACAATTCTTTAGATATTCAACAGGTATCTGGACCTGGAACGATACGTGAACCATTGGCGAATGACGACATGGTACCACAGGAAGTCGCAGAGCGGGCCTGAAGTTGCCATATGGGACCCGGTGGGCCTTTGCAGGCAGGTGGAGGGGCAGTCAGCTTTGAAATACACTGATGTTGGTGGTCATCTTCACGCCACCAGCTCATCAGGTTGGAAGTTGGTCGGCTGAACCAGAAATGGCCGTTTCGATGAATGAGGCATCTGATGTCTCAGTGAGGAGATGACCACCGCCCGTTCGCTCTCGAAACGGCAGGGCCACCGAGATGGTCGAGTACCCGAAGATTCTTCGAATTTGTATGTCCTTCACGACATGCACGCAGGCTTCTTAACTACAGCCTGCTGGCTACACCGGGCTCGATTGTGGACAGCGTTTTAGGCAATCGACAGAGTTCTAGAATGGACCCCCCCTCCCCCTCCTCGTCCATGTAGCTGCCAGGCCCCCGAGTGCAGGAGGGGCCAACTTCCGGCCCAGATGCTGCGAACGAAGCTGGAAATGGGTTGACCGCCCCTTTCGTAGTATGTGGAAGGCGAAGGCTCCCACCCCGAAGCTGTTCTTGGCCGTTCTCAGAAAGGATTGGCTGCGCGCGACAACTGACGCATGCAGGAGGTGCTGCCAAAGGACAAGGACGTTCTCTCCGGCGGAAAAGTGCAGGGATGGCCGTGGAAGACATATTCCTCCTACCGGTTTCGCAGCTGAAGGTATCCGGACCTGCGTTTGGATTGACGAAAGTGTCGAGGTCTATTCTTCTTGAATGAAATGGGGCTTCCAGCGTCATAAAAGGTGACAATTGAGGTTTGGGCGCGCAGCAAGGGGTAGTGGGTCTCTGGTTGGCGGGCTGCGACGCACCACCCGCTGTCCAGCGTTGAGTTTCCATGCAGGCAGCCTGGAGGAAGTGGCAGTTTCTTGATGGCCTGTTTAGGAACAGAAGAACGTGCCGACCAGGGAGAGGAGCAAGAGAAGGTGCCGTCACCTCCGTATGAAGAAGGCGGGGATGAGCGTCCTCGAATGTGCTGGGGATTCGATCCTGCATGGTTCGCCTGGTTTCCGTCAAGGCTGCCATGATCTTGCCCAGGACCAACTATCACGACACGTTCCTGGCGGGTCCCAGGGCTCTCAGTATCTTATGTTGAAAAGTCGGACTTTGAGCCCGATCGTGCGCTTTAGAGCTGTTGCCTTCGGCTGGTGCTGCGTGGCAAATGCAGCTGCTGAGTCCCCGCCCACCCTGCTCTATGGGCAGCGTGGTCGAGGCGGAAGACGGTTCCACCAGGGCTTGCATCGATAGTGTATGTCGTGCTCGCATCAGCGGCCCTGCGCAAGATTGCAGAACAGAAGAAACACACGACCTGCTGGACGAAGCCCATACTCATCACTGCTGTGCCTGAGAACCTTCCCAGCACAAGTGTATCCTTACAGAGAATAGTCCAGGGCAGAGGGAGTCTGCTGGGCGTCTCCAACTACTCGCAGACGGGCAAAGGCTCTTTCTCGACGCAAGAGATAGCGCGTACACTGCATCATGGACTGTGCAGGACGGCCAACAGGACACCATCGCTGGCCTGTGTGCTGCTGCCGGTGAGTACGGTGGCCTGTTCCTGGGGCAGTTGACACCAATGATTGCTATAACGGTCAGTGAAAGCTGAAATTGCTCCCCCCCCTTTCCCCCCCTAGTTTTCCTGACTTGATGGACGCATCTGCCGGGTTCATTCCTTATGTCAGCGTGTACTGTTGACAAATGTTTGGCAATGACATCCACATTGCATTCAGTTACACCTTTTCCAAACATACCAAATACTAAATATGGTTGTGCCCTTCAAGCATTGTTGTGATCATGGACCAATCGTGTGGAAAGCACTACCACCCTCCATATTTTGCAACTGCTTGCATTCCAGGAGTGGACAGGACAATCCTCGTAGCACATGCACAGGAAGACAATGTGTCAGGAGCCGTGTGGCTGACGAGGATCTCAAGTGCATCATCTGTTGTTGTTAATAACAAGTTGGTGGGTTCTGGACAGTAGGAGTTGGGTGGGGTGGGAGGGGGGCGCGGGCTGGATGGGTGGTTGGGTGAAGGGGACAGGACGTGTGAAATGTGAGATAGATGTGGAAGATGAGTTTGTGGGACAGTGGCACATTTCGAGCTGGCAATGCTGTTTCCACACAGTTTGCTGGGCACGATGTGCAGGGGAAAACTTGTGCCAGCGTCCTTGTATTGCTATGCAAGTTGTTCATCTTGCTGGCTCTTGTCTACTGACTAGCTGGTTCAGTGGATTGGGAATGTGCTCTGAAGTACCATCAGAGTATTTCCCCAGAGCTGCCAGCAAATCAATGGTAAAAACATCGTAATGTCGAGATGCTGGATCAAGGAACCTTCCTCTTGCTGCTGCCATGCAGAGAGTGGGCAATGGCTGTGGGGATGGCTGCAGGGTGGCAACACATTTTTGATTTGGAACGCATCCCTTCCCCCAGTTACAGTTCAATATCCCTTTTGCAGTGGTGCTGGTTGCTCTTTATGATAATGAACTCCAACATACCATATTCAAACAATGTTTGTGTTGTCAGCGTAGTCCTCATACATGTTGCTCTGGAAGTTCTGACAAGACATTGCTTTTTGGGATGTGGTGAAAGGGCATCACAAGCCCAGTGTAGCACCAAGTATTGTCTGCTGGAACTTGTTCATCACTGTGAGCAGGAAAAGCTAGCAAGGCGTTGGCAGTTGGTGTGTGGTGTGCATTTATGCAGATATGCGTGTTGACACACACACTTCTGAACATGAAGTATTTCTGAACATATGCACTGCTCGGATGAAAGGCGGGTGCGTCTTCCGAGTTTTCCCCATCAGGGCCTTCTATAACACTAGGAAAAAAAGGGCCAAATAACACTTTTCGAACACACATAAAACACATTTCATCAAAGTTCTGCACGCTAAGAACACAAAAATAACACAAACCCGTAAACTTTGTACACGTTTGAACACGTGTTATTTTGCCCTTTTTTCCCTAGTGTAAGTTCCTGATGCGATGTGCCTTTGTGCGAATACACCCCCACGTATGCACCTTTGAATCACGGAAGGTGCACGCAGTCAGGGACAGATGTCTTCTTGCAAATCGACTTCATTTTGTACTTCCAAAGAGCCGGAGCTCTGCTCAAGTCGCAGGCCCGCGCGACCCTTGGCAAGGATCAGCGGATCATCGGGCCGCGAGCGCTGGCACCCCGACCATCCCACGCCGGCCTGTACCGGGCACGCGTGCGATTTGGCTGCACTGTCACCCTCAACATCGGCCCATTCTCTGCCCAGCGTTGAAACCCCACCGCCCATATTGCCACGGGCACTTCACCAACGCCCCCTTCTTGATCTAGAGCGATCCCAAAAGATCTCCCGTACGAACCTCACCACAGGCAGGACCGGCGGAAGTGGTTTGAGGAAGGTCATGTCCGGGTGCCAGCGAACAACCTAAACTCCAGTGGCGGACAGACGCGCCGCTTCGGCAGCAAGGGGCCCGGCCGCCCTCATTTGAGCGGCTGTTGGGACCCAATCACCCATGAAATTGTCGCAGAACCAGCCCCGAACAGAGCGCTGAGAACAGCACGGCCCCGCGCAATCCGAAACCTGGGTGCTTTGGGCTTTCGACGGAGTGCTCCTTTCGCTGCAGACGGTTGAAGTGACCTCTGGCACCGACTTCGCGGCTGAGTTGCCAAGCTTGCAAATGTCGGAAGCGGCCATGGCGTGTGGCGGCGGGCGATCTGCGTCAAGGCGAGTGACCGCAGCTGCGCCGCTCCTATCCACACGGCAGGGCGCCATCTGGTCATTTCGGCACGCACATTCTCGTCGGGCTTCGGTTCACCGAAGCTGTCGGCCCGGAGTTGGTGGCACCCTATGCACGCTTCTTGGTAGCCAGCAGATTCGCTGCTTGCAGCTGTGGGCGTACAGTGGGGCCAGTACGGACCCAAGGCACCGACTTCTGTCACGCAATTCATTGGCGTTGTGGCTACGGAGGGAAACAATCCCCGGCGTGCCGTGGTTGCCAGTTGCGTTTCGCCCCGGATGCCCCTTCAGCGCAGGAGAGTAATTATGTCGGACTCCTGTTGAGGGGCGGCCCAACACGTTGTGTTGTCACCTGACCGACTGGGAGTGGATCCGTCCAATCCAACCCTTCCTCAGATCGCCGTCAGCGCTGGACCGCACGGCGAGCGCCGCAGGCAGAGCCGTTCTGATCATGAATCCATACCAATAGCCTCGCGTGGCCTGACGGCGACGTTGGCGGCATTGTTCCGTCATGGAGCTGGATCTCGGAGGCAGGGGTGCCAGACCGCCCCAGACGTGGGCACTGATGTGATTCTATAGGCGACCGCAACTGCGACGTGGGCTGTTGTCAATGCATCGGCAACGCCCGAAGCGAATGGAGCGAGCTGCCTCCCGAGTGGGACACGGCCCAGCATGTGGCAAGGCGTGAGGGCAATGATAGCAGGGGGGGCGTGAGCTTCCGCGTCTTGGACGTGTTTGCGTGTTTTGCGGTTACCAGGACGCAGCTGCAAAAAGGGTCTCCAAGAGCGGAGCTGAGGCTCGCAGGCAAATATATTCGTGCCCCTTTCCGATCGCACGTGGCATTTCGAAGGTTGCACTCATCGAAGAGAGTTGATGGGACTCGTAAAGCGCAGGGGTGCGCTCTCCCCCGGCCCCTCCCCGCATGCCTTGGGCGCCGTGCAGCAGAATGCCTTCCACAACGAGCTTTCGGCGGTGCGAGCTCTAGGGTTCCTCATCCACATGCCCACAGCAGCGTTCAGGGCAACGGATACCATGGGTTTGAGGATCAAAGGGCGGCCCCCTCCGCCTGACTTTGCCGACCCCTTGCCCGCTCCGAGTCTTCAACTCGTCGGCTGGAAGAGAGCCCTCCCGCCACGGGGCCTGCCACAGCGTCTGTCCGCCGTTGGGCGTGGCACTCCATGGGGCTCGCGTGGTGCGCAAAATGACCCATCAATGCCGGCATTGAAGCCGGGGCGCGGGCTTCAGCCGTACAACGGCGCTTGCATGGCGGACTTGCCGTCGGTAGTTCCACACCGGCGTGCTTACTCAACTTTCAACTGTCGATTCCCGGCCAGGATCCAGCGAAGAAAAGGGCAGCCAGGGCGCCATTACGTGTCCCCGGCAAGAAGCCGAAGCCGTTCTAGGGCTGGCAGGGCCTGTGCCTTGGGATGGGAGGACCTATTTTCGGTGGGCGTCAAGCACTGCGTGCTCGGGTATTGGGCGGGTATATGCACGGGGGCGCTCCCCAGCCGCGGCTAGGATTCTAATTTCATTACTCTGAAATGAACCTGCCACAAGGGCGAACCCCCACGTTGATATGGGCGAAAAAAGCACATGGGATAGGGCTGGCATTCCCCGCAGTCCGTCGTCTGCGAAAAGCTTCCAAAAAGCACTACGACGGAAGCCCCTGCTCCAGCAGCCTCCTTCGCGCCCGCCGGAATGGGGGCCCCGCTTAAGTCCCCCAACGGGCCCAGCGGTCAGGTGCCGTTTTGCCATGAACTAGGGGGTGCACGGAGGTGGGCTGCCTCCAAATGGCGGCAGCAGGCCGAGGTGCGTGTTTGCCCGTCCAATAATGTGTCGGTGAGTGGCCTGATGAGCACATCATGCGAGCTGTAGAAGGCCAGCACCGGAGAGGCGTCGCAAATGACGGCCAGTCGGGTCTTCCCAGGCCTCTGCACTGCGCATGGTGTTGTCTGGGATGGAGGAGTGGAAGTTTTGTTGCATCAATTGGATTCTAAAAGGAATTTGTTGAAGCGAGGGCTGTCGCTCACTGTGCAGGGCCTCGCGAAGGGCAGTGCGGGTGCATTCCTGCGCGGTTGCGATTGTGTTATTGATCTTTGGAACTCTCATTACGGAGCAGCCAGCTCGGGGAAAGGTAAGCATGAGGGAGATTGGCCATTCACAGAGCTCTGAATATTTGCCACCACAATTGCCGGCCTGCATGGGAAATGTGAGCCCAGGAAAGGCTGCTCATTGGTACATTTACCTTCACTAGACAGAGCAGAGCCCTTGCTTTTGAGGAAGTTGAAAGGCAGGTGCACATCCAACATGTTTGTGCGTCCCTGTTCATTTCTAACCACCCGTCTTCAGTGCCTGCAATTCTGTCCATGCACATCGATGAGAACAATGCCCATTCGTCTCTGCCGAATAGGTCGGCCCCATGTTTGGAGGATCGCACAGTTCATAATAATCTCTATGGATATTGGTGAAATCGAACTCCACAATTCATTCAATGGAAGGTTGACATTGACAATTGCCAAACTCGCTGACCGAACCGCCACAAGACAGTGCAATGTTGGTCTACATTAAGCAAACCTATGATTTGCATTCACAGGCCTGGCATGTGTGGTGAAGATGGTGTCCATTTCTGCCTGGACTAGTGGCTGTCGTCAAGTTAGTACTGTAGTATTCCTGCTGGACGTTGTAAGATCCTTGGTACCGTACTCCAAACCCTGAAGCCAGATAACCAACAGGCTTGTAGTGTCTTTGTCAGAATACAGAATACATCTTCAGATGCAGCTATGATTGTGTGCGTCCCTGCTTGTGAGCACTCATTTGCCTGTCCTTGTTGTTGCAAGGCCAAAGGGCATCAAAATCAGTCTACTTCAGTTCACATTGGTCTCCAGTACATCACATCGCAGTTGGTAAGCTGGTGTCTCCCCTGCAATAAAGGGACTTGGGCCTTGTGCTGTCTCCCAGCAAACTGCATAGTGCCACAAAGCTCAGAAGAGTGACGATATGAAGTGTTGAAAAAAGCGGCTCCGCACATTGGGAAGCGGCTGACAGAGTAGCAATCGCAGCAACCAGAACAGTTCTTGTTGATGATCAATATCGATGCTCAAGGTGCTGCTGCATTGGCACTAGCAGTGCAGCGGTGGGTGATCATCTACCAATTTCTCCATCTTGCTCATCCAGGCCAATGAACACGGCAAAGACATTTCCGCTGCTGCAGGTTTTGATGGTCAGAATGGATGCAACTGTTAATGTACCTGCTGCCTGCGTGTTTTGCAGGGCATCTCAGTGTTGCTTCCAGTCCAGAGATTCCCCTATCATGTTATTCTGAAAGGTCACGGCCAAGAGCAGATGTGCAATGGGATCATCATTAGGGAGAGGGCCATCCTCACAACTGCAACGTGCTTGGAATCTCTTGGAGGACGACCCATCGCCATGATAAACACATTAGACGAAAGCTACAGAGGGAGGACTGATGTCCAAGTATGCCGTGCTTGAGCAGTAAATGTGTGTGTGCATGTTTGTATGTGCAAACGAGGCATTGGTGTGATGTGCGAATTTCGGAAGCACCACAGTGAGACCCTGGATATTTTTGCATTGTCAGGAACAAGGAGAAACCTGCAGAAATGTCCCTGACCAGAATAGAGTGTGCAGTTCATCTTGCACTTGTTCCGGGTGCTGGGCTCCGATGAGCTTTGCTACCCAATATGATTTCTGGAATCTGTACTGGCCAATGTACTGTCTTGTGCATTGCTCAGTGGTGCTTCCCTGCTGAAAAGATTGCACAAGGATGCATCCAGTGTTCTCCAGCATGCAGCCTTGCTGCTCACCTGTTCGTCGCAGACATACAGCACCATTTTTGTCTTCCTTCACGAGTTTATGGACGTCCACAGAAGCTTTTAGTTATTGCCACTTCCCATCATTGCCATCTGGAGGATCTTTACAACACACATGCATTGTGGATTTGTAACAAACAAAAGGCTTAGCTTGCCCTGCTTTCCTTGAGCACAACACATCATGGGTGCAATTCCCATGAGCATCACCTTGTGCATGGATGGGGAATTTTTTGTGTGTTGGGCAACAACGTGACAGTTTCATAATACTGTTGCTGTTGCAACCAGGGAGTGTCCATGGCAGGCTGGTGGTGGGAGGAGGTGTGGGTCGATGACTGGCGGCTGCATCCCACGTGGACAGGCAACAGATCAGTCGGCGTCAACGCTGCGTTGCTGAAGCTTCACAGGCCTGTCAGTGTTCCATGGCCGACTGTCGCCGATTTCGGCTACCCTTTACTACCAAATTCACGTGTCCACACCATTCAGCCTGAAGGTTGCGAGATTAGGCTGAGCCGTCATGACGTGGTTGATGATGTCCTGTGCCCCGGAGGCGACATGGATGGCATGTTCTGTGCTTATCCATGCACAGGCCTGCACCAGGGTATGTCATCATTTTGCAAGATTTTTCAGCTGCATTTCACTGCGCATCCCAACAGCTATGAGCCAGAGCAGTGCTGGCCTGCAGCGTGCAGTTTTGACTGGGAAAAAGGGCCAAATAACACGTGTGCACAGCGTACAAAGTTTAGGGGTCTGGGTTATTTCCACGTTTTTAGCATGCACAACACTGATGAAATGCATATATATACGTGTGCACAAAAAGTGTTATTTGGTTTTTCTTGCTAATGTTTTGACGCGCTGGTTGTTGGATGCAATTTGTGACTGTGCTTGTAAGTTATGCAAGATGCCCTCCCACAACTCAGCTCATCTGGTAGAATGCCTTGGCACACACATGGGAAAAATATATGCCATTAATCAATAAAAATGGGAAACATAATTGCTGTTTGGTGATACCAGACGAAGTCGACTGCCTCACCGTCATGTACACTAATTAATAATAATTAATTGTCAGTGTCTGCGGGCGTCGGTGCACCTATACTTTTGACGTTTTGCTATCGACGTTTAAACGCTTCTGAGCTTTTTGTACACAAATTAATAACAATTAATTGTCAGTGTCTGCGGGCATCGGTGCACCTACACTTTTGACGTTTTGCTGTCGACGTTTGAACATTTCTGAGCTTTTTGAACATTTGACCATTTTTTGTCTTGAAAATGGATCTGCGGGAGTTCGTTGTGTTGTGATGCAGTCCGTAATGAGCATGTCCCTTCCCACTTTAACATTGTCAATTACAGTTTGTGGAAGAATCTCAAGAAAGTATATTAGATGAGTGCCTATGATATGTGCAATGCATGTGGTGCATGTATGCAATTTTGACTTGTCCAAGCACTAATCTGTGCGATGAATGTTTCTTCCAAAACTGGGGTGTGATCTAGGTGCTTGAATGGGACCAACATTCAGAAGCTCTTATGAGTAAACCCTCTGCTGATGTGGCTTCTCTTAATGCACTTCAGCAGAGTTCCTGCAAGAAAGCATGGTTGTCAGCTCACACAGGCCCGCATTTGGCCAAAGCCGATGCTGTAACTGCCACAGTCGTATGGTTGGATGCACCATTGATAGTAAGACTCATCTCGTCAGCCCCTGCCGCTGGGCACAGAATCTAAGGTATTCATCACTGCACATTGCTGTTGGTTGTCATTGCTTAAAGGCAATCCGCATTGTGGTCGTGGTGCTTTTTGGATCCCTTTCAAGGTTGGCTTCTGGTCCGTTGTCAATGACCAGGTTCCGCCATGTTGGTCCTGGACGAACCCCCTTGGACGGCACCCAATTTTTCCTTAACGATGGGCAGCCCGGAACTGGACCTTCTCGTTGGCGTCTGCCCAAGCTGTGACTCGTCCTTCTGCAGCAACAGCGTCTTGGCCTGCGTTCTGGTCGGCCACCTCCGCCCCTGGCTCGACATGTTGGCCGCTAAGGTACCTATCAGTGACCATCGTTTTGTCGCAACTGCTTATACTCTGAACATTCTTCCATGCATTGTTTTGCTGCAAAGCGAAACCCTGCTTTACCTGTCCTCCTGGGTGTCACAAGCTTTGACCCCTGCAGCCGTAGGCTTCGGCATCTGCATAGCAGGATGCCTGCAGGATTCCATGGAGCACTGACAGTTTTGCTGGAGGGGACTGCGCGTTGTGTGACATGTTCTTAGCCCTCTTTTGGCAATCGTTGCATGCTGTGCACACTGCAGTTCTTTGTCTGCATCCTTCACAGGTGGCAACTTGCACCGCACTAGTCCCGAGGCACTATCCTACAACATTCTGAATGCTCAGAAGCATGGTGCCACTCTCTGAGTCATCGGGTGTTGTCCCCACCTTCAGCAGAGATGAGCAGAGATTCTTGCATGTGGGTGGGGGCTGGAGGCTTGGGGGATGGGATGGTGCTAGGGGGAATTGCGAAGCGAGGAAAATTGTGCCCTAATACAGTTCTTTTTGAACTTGCAGGAAGACTGGGTGCCCCATTGATTTCAAAAAATTTCAAGGGATGGCTATGTGCCGGTGATGTTCCGAGCTTGGGCAAGGTTGCTGCCTTCTTCAGGATTGAGAATTCATGGAGCCCAATCATGCCGCTGGTGCATCGGGACGTCTTCAATTGAATAACACGTCGTCACATTTTCTGCAATTGCCCATTTGTGCACTCTGAATTGTGCACGGTCAACAGCCGTCTGCTATTAGGCGTCATCATCAAATGTCCTTTGCTATGTGCGCAATATGTGCTGGGATGCGGGTGTGTCCACATGTATATTGGTGTGTGGGGGAACTGACGTATGAACGTGGCATGGTCACCATCACCACTGCGCTGACCCAGCGGTGTGCTTTTTTTCGTGGTGTGGTCTTTTCTGGTCGACGTTGTGATGTTGAGCCACAGATGTGGCAACAACGTCCATAGGATCTGCCTTCCTGGCCTTTCGAAGTTTCATCTTCGGCGGTTGTCAAACTGTTGCTGGAGCACTCTGTGCGTGCTTGTCAATCTTTGCCAACACTGCCAGTTGCCGCTTGTGCCAACATCAGCCAGCACTTTGTACAACCGCGTGCAGGTGCCTCTTCCAGCGGAAAGTGTTGTGTGCAAGACCCGCACGGCATATATGTGCCCACATGGCTTCACTATGAAATTTTTCCAGAAAGGTCAAACATTACATACCTCGAGGCTACAGAAATAAGAATCTTCGGTTACTGGGAGAGATGGAGTGGGTTCGTTGGGCACATACTATACATCTGAAATTGAAATTACAACGTGGCAAGCATCTGCCTTGCGTATTTCAGACGCTGTGGGATGTCTGCAGCAACACCTGGAACCGAAAGTGCATGAACAACAGGGGCAGCAGTACACATACCAAGCTTAGCCGGGGAGTCAAAGATTGCATTCCCGCTCAGCACCACTCTGGTCCATCGCGGAGTCCTGCAAACATGCCTTGCCTTATTGAGCATTTTGGGCACATTGAAATTCCGGTGTTTGCGGGGGATTGATTTCTCGCCGTTTTCGGTTCACCAGCGACGCCCACTGTCACATTTACCTGGAGATTGGTGCAGGGGGGCCGCAGACACAGGAACACAAACAGACTGGGCCTGAGGTCTGGTGGTACAAAGGTGTCCCTGTTGATCAAATCAAAAGTGGCTTCCAACGGCGAATGGCAACCCATCGATCAAGCATCAGTCTCTGCCCAGGACCTGCCAGAAACACCCTCTGCTAGCGGTTGCGGATTGAGGATTCAAAATGTACTTCGAGTACATCCGTAAAACTTAAAATGTACTTCAAGTATTTAATTAAAAACGTACTTCAAGTATATCCAAAGTATAATCTCAGGCGAAATATATGTGAAGAGCAGGGTGGATGCAGGGCTCTTGGAGCAAACGGCGGAAAGGAAATCAAATGGTAGAATGAAATCCCAGCGAGAATGCACAATCGGCAGAAATCTATGAGAACGGAACAGAATAATGTAGCTCCATGCAGCCACAGGAGCATTTTACATTCCTTCCGGGGGTTACAGAACCGAACGCAGGCCAGCGGTTCTGTCAACTCTCTTGCTCTTACGGTTGGAAAAATTCAAGCCTCTCCGGATGGAATCTGCTCAAAATTTTGAGCAGATTCCATCCGGAGAGAGGCATGGATCAGGGTTGCCTAAACAACCCTGATCCGTGCCTCTGCTGTGCATGCACTGGGGTGGGGCACGTTAGTACATGCAGCCCAATTCCCACACGGGCAATTGGCGTGAAATACCCAATAGCACATTGAGTTCAGCACATGTCGAATTGGCGGTTTCACGCAATGCCTCACTCGCAGGCAGGCCCTATCCGCGACTGGCGCGCTCATTGAGCGAATGACGAATTACTGTGCACCTCACACTAGCAAAAAAACACCAAATAACACTTTTGCCAACACACATAAAACACATTTCATCAAAGTTCTGCACGCTAAGATAACAAAAATAAGCCAAACCCGTAAACTTTGTACGCATTTGAACACGTGTTATTTCGCACTTTTTTCCTAGTGTCAGTCACCCGTGCAAGTGAGCGCACAGCAGCGCTGCATATCGCTGCAGTCAGGACCGCCAACACGTGGCGTGACGGCGCTTCCCAAGCTTTTGAAGGAATACGGAAGAATGGTCGCCGACCCACCTTCACCCACTTGTGGCAAATAATGTTCTTCCATTCGGAAAATGATACCTTCAGGACCCTTGGACACCACCGGGGTGCCACCAGCGACGACCACCCTGCCTGTTCCAGCACAGCGTGCTCCCTAAAGTTTGAAACTGGACACGTGCGGCAAGCATTGGTAGAAAAGAACATGCCAACAGCAATGAGATTTAAGTATCATCGCCGTTGGCGTCGCAAATATTTCCAATATTTTGTTAAAGAAGTGTCGAAATTTTGACACTAGCAAACGCATCAAAGCGATTGGGACGGCCCACAAAGCAACTGCAAAAAAGTGGCGTTCCTGCTGGCGCCGCACAGCGGACATCAACATGGACGCACCGGCCAATCAGCCCACGTCGTAGGATGCACTGCAGGCCGCTGCCAAAGTCTCTTGGGACGTCAGGGCACGCTTCGCCCAACGCTGTGAGGCTTCTCGCTCTCGGCACCTCCAATAGGCAACGCGGACACGCAGCCGACCTCGCCGAGTGGAGACCTGCCCCGTCCTTCCAAACGCCCGGAAACAGCGATCACCTGTCCACGATGGCGACTGGCAGATTGGTAGATGGCCACTGGCGTCCTGCTGCTGCACGGGAAGGCGGGCGCGCAACCTCTTCGACAAGGCGCGTCTGCCCCTTCCAGCCAACTTCTCGCTCCCCTTCGGCCACTGGGCCCTTGTCGTTGCCAATCGGACAATCCGGTGAGGCGGAAGTCCGCACGAGTGCTTGGTGCTGCATCTAGTAACGGCCGTTTTGAATGCCCCCCACCGTCCACCCAGCTTCGACCCGTTGGTCCAGTACAAGGCACGAGTCGGACGCGTCTGGTGCTTCTGCAAGACTTGCAGACGGGGAGGGGGTGCTGCGCTGCTGAATGATGCTTTGCCCGGCGTTGGCTGCGGCGGGTGCCGAATCCGCGAGGCCTGGGGATGGACGTGGGCCAGGATGTCGCCAAGTGGATGAGTATGCGCCGCGCACAAGGTGCACATTTTCGCGGATCAGGCGAACGTTACAAGTGGAAAGAGAGGGGATTATTATCGCAAAGGGAGCCACGAGCTCATCGTGGAACCCCCTTTAGAAACATCTCACCCAGCACGTGCCCAGGTTGGCCTGAGTGCACGTCTTCCTGCGTGTAATGTTGGACGCGCTTTGCGCTCGTCATCTCACACAGGGAGACAGTACAGGGTCATTTCGCAGCACGGAAAAGAGTCTCACATGCACGTGCCCAGGACGGGGCGGCTTTCGCAAGACGCGTACCAAATCACCCCTGGGTGACGAGTTGCAAATGATGTGAGTTCACCTCACCCCGTTCGGGTACAACCCCTTCGACCTGGGCCTGCCCCCCACCCCCACCACCGCGCCTACCGCCTTCCGCGCCTTTCGGCATCCGCGACCACAACAGCCACCCACTGCAGCTCCTATGGAGGGCCACCCTTCCGCGTCCTCCAACCGGCCCGAAACCAACGTCGCATCCTCGGAAGGGCCCGATTGGCGTCCTGCGGCAGCACGGGACGCGGGCGCCCAACTCCATCGCGAAGGCGCGTCTCCCGCTCGCTACCTATCTCCCCCCCCCCCCACCTGGCCCTTGAATCGCCCGTTGCCGCGGTTTATAAACCCTATCCCGCCAGTGCTGCGCGTCGGGGTGTGTGACAGGCACTCGAGCGACTCTCGCCGAGCGCCCAACTTGACCTACACTTTTGCCCTTGGTGTTGACCCGCGTGTGTTGCGCGACATGCCGTGACCGGTGCGCTTGAACGCCAAATTTGGCGCCGCGCATGGGCGTCAGGCGAGTCTGCTGCCTGCACCCAGGCCCGTCAGGCCCCTCGCCTCCGCAAGCGCGGAGACAGTCCGAATCGAGGCCGCATAGGCGCAAGACGAGGTTCGGGGGCACTTGAACTGTGCCCTTCTGGAGGCCGCGTCCTCGGCGTTCCGTTATCCTGCACGCCGCCCAACGATCCCTTGCGACCTGGGCCTCCGATACGGTGAAGGTTCCCGGTGTTGGGCAACTGGACCCGAGTCCGACCACGAACCGCGGGCCGTCTGACTTTGACCCACGTGACTCACGTGCCCGTGAGGGTCGTCTGCTGCCCGCGACGGGGATCAGTCCACGGAATTTGGACGGCGCCGGTGAGTCGGGGCCCAGCTGCATGCAGGTGCAGTGCGTGTGGCATGCGCTGCCACGCCGGCCGGGGCTCGCCCGTTACGCGCAGTTTTTTCACGGATGTGTCGAACGATGAAGATGGGCAGGAGACAGATTCGTTTGATGGAACGAAGCCTGATCAAATAGTCATCATCACCATCATCATCTTTAGTTTTACATAACAAGGCAATGGGGCAGCTGTCAGCTTCCCTTTTGGCCCGAGCAACGCGGTGTCTATGATCAGCTCATGAGATCCAACGTACATCACAAAAAATGTCTGGGAATCTATGGAGTGCTGAAATAATGAACAGTCAGGGAGCTCTGACTACAGAGCAACATCATAGGATCTGAAATTGTGCTGGTTTCTTCATGAATGTAATGGTAGGAATGCAAATGCATCCCTGTGGTATGGAAATGGTACAGCAAATAAGAAGCAAACAAACCGGCATGAATGCTGGTAACTTAAGATATTATTTATAGGCGGAAGATTTCTTTGGCGTGTTTAGAAAACCAATGGTGAAACTCGCTATCAAATGGAATGGGTGTTATGTACACAGCAGGCATTTCCAATAGGCCGGCAATGGGCTTGGGTCGAGCAAATGTTCACGTACCTTCTTGCTACGGGCGCATTTCGCATTCTAAGATGATGCTGGACAGCCAAAGCCAAATTAATTCAAATATTTGAAGTCTGCGCTCAGGTTTGCTCTGTCAAAACAAACTGCAGACTTTAGCTTTAAGAAGGAATATCAGCATATCGAAAATTAACGAAGTCGAGGCAGCGCTGGCGCAATCCAGCGGCATATGCGTGGCATCAACATTTCAGCTCTCCCGCACTTTGCATCTGGCGTCATTTGCGATGACCCCATCATTGTTGCTTTGCCACAGATCGGCTTTCACGCTGGTGCTGTCCATCGGTTGGCGGCACCGCCGCCGCCTGTCCATTACTACTTGAAGTACTTTAAGTGCTGTGGAAGTCGCCTTGGCGGCGCCCACGCCCATCCAAGTAGCTGCCAGCGGCGTGCGGGTGCTCCTAGCTTCCAGCCGTGATGCGAGTCGAAGGGCAGCCGGAAGTCGGCTGCAAACTCGTCCCGTAGATGAGAGACGCCGAAGGCTGTCGTTCCGAAGGCGTTGGAAGCAGGTGTGGGTTTGGGTTTGGCTGCGCGGGGGCGTGTCCGGAATAGAGGTGCCGGGTGTGTACGTGGCAAGCGGCGGCCAGGGAAGAAAGCATGGTCTCGAAAATGGCGGCGTGCACCGCTCGCAGAAGCGACCGGTGCCACGGGCCCCTGAGTGTTGAATCCCGGAGGATCTGTCGCTCTATCAAGTCGCAGGCAACACCGCGCCGTTTGCACAGAGGGAGAAGTGGAGGCTCGGTGCGACGCGACCCGCGAAGCTGGGAGAGGCGTCCGGGCGGCGTCGCGTGCCAGCGGTGGATCGAAAGGGGCAGCACCGCCATCCGGTGCGCTTCAGCTTGCACACCAGGTGCGTGTGGGAATTTCGAGAGCCGCTGTGCGATGCGACGATCCAGAGATCAACCCCAGATGGCCAGTTTTCCGAGAGTGTCGTGAAGAGGGTCCAGCGGCTTGTCGGTGACCTGCCTCTGCACGGGCAATGGCCGTGCGCTTTTCTTGCCAGTTTCATTCTATTCTGTAATGATTTTGTGTTCCGTCTTTTGACACGACCGTGGGTCCAGCCGTCTCCTCAGACACGATCCCAGCCCGCCAACCACCCAGCTTAGTTTTCGATCCACAGGGATCGAAGCTTGCTTCCGGTATGGTTCAGTCCCCAACAATGTTGCGCCTGCTGCGCTCAATGGCTTCCCATGGGCGTCTACAGCACCTTGCAACCGGGGGCATTGCCTCAGGGAAGAGACGGCGGCTGGCTTGATCGCATGACCGACCGACGCAGGCACTGGAAGCCCGCCACGCTGCACACTCAGGACGGCACGTGTGCTGCACCGTGCTCCCTTTACGGAGGAGGCCAGGTTTACGGCAAGGGGTGCCGTGGCGCCCCCGCAAGGCCCCTATGCAGCGCAAGGGAGGACTGGACAGCAGCACCAAGTGAGAATGAACCGCATTGAGGAATGACGGGGCTGGGCAGTGGCCGTGGCGCAGGGGTGTTCCGGAGGTCTGCGGCCATCCTTCACTGCGACAGCAGCTGGTGCTGGCCTGCGGGTGGGTGCCTACTGAGTTCAGGTGCCTGTACCATATGCGAATCTGGTGTTGTAGAGACCCGATTGTAGGTGTTGACCGTGCAGGTAATCTTGAGTGCCCCTAGAATGCCAGATCCGTTGTCTCTTGCGCTCTATTGCCAACTGTGGACCATACTTCTGTAGAGTTGATGTGTGCCAGGTGCAAAGACTCGCTCTCGGCCTTCTGCCGAGCCAGCACTGGGGGCTCCTTGCTTTGACCAGTTGGGCTGGAAAGATCCCTTAGGAGAGCGAGCCGTCGCTCGTTGCTTGTGGATCCTTTATCATTCTTTAGGCTGCCAAAGGAATATAGGGTGCTCATGTTGTGAGGGAGAGAGGGGCAGGGCGGGGTGGGATGGGGCAGGGGCAGAGGGTTTCCATACTTACTGTTGCTCTTTGCACAAGTCAACTGTTGGGATGGTCATCTCCACATAGCAAGCTGTACAGTCTGCAGCAATTGAATAGATGCTACTTCGATCAGAAGCTCGTGCAAATATTGCAGGGTTGTGTTTTTGGCAAGCTCGCAGTTGATCAGATCACAGGCAATGCTAAGTCGTGGACGATATGCCCCAGTCCCATTTTACTGGTACACAGCTACAAGTCCTCCCTGACAGGCCCGCAGCTGCGATATGGTCAGTGGCCAAGGCATCTTGGGGCCATAACAAAGCAGCTCTGTCTGTAGCTTTATTTTGAGCACGGTGCCTGGAGCATCCTGAAACAGAGGCATATTGGTGCTGATGGACTGCTGAAGTGCTCATGACAAACAGCTGCTGACTAGCTAGTCACACTATAGTGTGCAGCAGTCTACAGATGCCAGTCCATGAGCACTGGGCACTGGAACTGTTAAGAAGGTTGAGGCTGGAACAGGGTGTCTGTGGGCATCTCTGACTGCTAAACAGCTCATTGATGACAGCAACATCTTGCATCAGTATCGATGACGCTGGGTGAGGGTGCTGTGGGTATGTCTGAGAAGCCAGTAAAAGCGCTGTTTGCCAAGGGTATGTGCCGTGTGGCAAAATCAATGCATATCTGCTATGCCACTACAGGTTTCTGGCGTCCTTGGCACTTGGAGAGCAGCCAAACACATTGCAATTACACCCAAATGTGAGCAGCTACCTTTGGAAGTAACAGCCGATGCGTTTCAGCAACTCACTGTTGGTAACCTGGGAAGCCCAATCGACAACAAGTTGTATTCTTGCGCACCTTGATGACGACGCAAATTCCGTTGGGCCTGTCTCCCTTTCTTCAGTTGTCCAATTTGCCATTCCTTGTGGTGCTCTAAATTCCCAAATAATGGGCCAGCAAGGCTGGATGTCGGTAATGAACCGATGCCTGCTGCATGATATTCGACTGACACTTTTTCTGTTCTCCCCGGAGATTTCATTTGCCGTGCAGGAGTTCTTCCAGGAGCAAGTTCAGCTTGTTGGACTTGACCAGGACGCGTGATCCAAAAGCGACGGGCTACCTACATTGTCCACAGCTCTGAGCAGAGTGGTGTGTGGTTCGGAATGTTATTGGGACGCGTCCGTATCATGGGAACCTGTGCGACACTCAGGTGTCCTGTGAGGTAGCCTTTTTGCACCTTTGGGGTAAACGCGGACAACACTGAAGGGCTGATGGTAGGTGCATGTGCCCATGAAAAAACGCTGCCAACGCATGTGACACGTGGTCGCTTGACGGCCTCAATGTGACGCGCTTCATTTCCAAAAAAAAGTGGAGAGACTGTGTACTGCAAAAAGTCGTAGGCCAGTTGGGCCCCTTGGCACGGGATCCACCTGTCAATCAACAGTTGCGTATCAGGGAAAGGGCGAGCCGGGCTTTGTACGGGCCGCGTTCAATGGCGGCAAATATCCCGGCCATCGGGTTGAAGCCCGTACCGCGCGACTGGCAAGCACCCTTTCGTTCAAGTCAAGCTCGTCGAATCTCGGACCAGGCTCGCCAAGCTGGTCCCACCTGAATTACGGGCTCGCAATATCTTTGCCAATCTGGAATGGAGGGACGCCAGGGCAGGGCCCCAATGGTGATTAAGCTTGGGCAGGGGGTATTGCCCCGAGAGTCTGTCACAGCGCTGCGCGAATCTGCGACTGTGGGTCCAAACCCCAGGGCCATGACTATTCTGATGGATCGGGCACTGATTGGCTCGGGAGCTTGAGCGCCCCTCTGGATTTGAGGGCGCCATTGAGCTGGGACGAGTGGCGATTGCTTTCCCGCTCCTGGCGCCCGCCTCTCCGCGGAGCTGGCAGCTTGGTGCTCGGGGACGGAGTAGACGCCTTCCCGGAGTGGCTTTGGTAGGGAGAAGGGGGCTCATGGCCGTTCCGCGCTGCCAGTTTTCGGCATCGTACGTACCCATGTGTCTCTGTAGCCATCAACACTTGTCCTTGTGAAGGCTGGAGGCACATCTGTGGCTTTGGCGGTGCGCCACGCACAGGGTTGGTATCCTCTTTTGGGTTCGGAACTCGGCACTTGTGCTTGGTCGTCGCACCTGCATTTGCTCTTCCGAGCGTTTGGGCTGCCTGTGGGGCACCTCACGCAAGCCTCGCACATTGTTCCCTGGCGCATTCGCCACGCGCGGAGGCATTGGCTTCGATTGCGGCGCCCAAGCCGTGCCCATAGGTACCCGGCGGCGCCCGAAACCACTTCCATTCCGGATGGAACGGCAGTCTTCCGTGCCGCGTCGCCGGCGCCTTTTACGTTATGCCTTGTCCACGCGTGTCACGAACAGGCCCGGATGTCCTCACTCTGCCGAGAGCCTTTCCTGCTGTACTGCGGCGCCGCGCGCCATTGCTGGTGGGGGCAGCGCGCAAGGGATTCCGCGAAAAGGAAAGCTGTTCAGAACGGTGCTTCACCGCCAGTTGCCGCGGGGCGGCACACTGGCAACGGCCGCGAAGAGGACCCTACTGCAGAGCCGCTCCGCAACATGGAAGCAACTCAGCTGCCGAGATCCAGCCGTGATGTGCCGCAGGCGTGTTGTGTGCAGCTCCGCAATGGGCGGAGCCAATAGCCGGCGCCGCCGCCTCGAAGTGGGTCGACACAGTTGTGGGCCCGGCGCGTGCGCTTAAGGCCACTTCGTAAGACCAGTGTCATACTCGCATTGGCAGCATGCTGCCTTTCGAAGCCGTGAGTGCCGCCAGTTGCTCCCAGCCCCTTTTTAGAGGCCGGGCGTCACGCCTTCAGCTCAGTTTGATGTCGTGCGCAGCTGCAACAGCGGTGCCTTGATCAGCGGCTGATACGCCGTTGCCTTAACGAGGGCTCGAAGGGACAGCCGATGCGCAAGCGGCGCCCCTTGCCCTCTCGGCACCATGTCGAGTGGCGCGTCGCGATCTCCAGTGTGCGAGATTCAGGGCGAGCGTGAAGGGCGCTGCGCCATTGACAGCAGGCGTCGTCTTGGGACAAGTCTGGCGTTTGACAAGTTTGCGCTATCGACGGACACCCGCTCGTCCTGCTCGGTACTCGGCCCTGTCCTCCCCCGGAGTCGTGAACGTATCGGCATTGCTCCGGCCGACTTCATATTGGCCTCGGCAGCCATGGCCTCCGGCCGTTGTTGACGAGGGTGGCACTCCTTCACTGTACAGTTCCGCTCGTGTGATCGCCGACATGTCAGGCAAGTTGGGGCGGACTTCGGCCATTGGCTGAGAGTGTGCCAGGGTGCCGATGGTATGGCGACGTGGCAGCTTGCTGGTCGTTGGGCTCCACTGATCGAGGCATCAATCGGCTGATCAACGGATCAGGTGAAAGAAGGAAATAATCGGGGAGCCCTCCACGTGAATTTCCCCTGAACTCGTTGGGTTCAGCCCGCTGGTTTTTGATGCGTACTGGACCGATGTGTACTGCACACGTCCCCTAATTAGGAACTGTAAATCCAGCCCCAATTAGCCCGCCTGTGCTTGCCGTGCAACAAGCACAGGGGCGTGGCGAAGGGAACCTTGTGTACCAATGTCCATACGGAACGGAAGAAAAGCCCTCGGACGGTGCAAGTTTGTCACAACATGTCCTTCTCGAATTCTCAATGAAATCTAACCTTCCTCTATGAATTTGTCAGCAAACTCCATTGTTGATATTGCCCAGCTATCGCAATAGAAAATTGGATCGGTTTTTGGTTTCTTTTTCAGTTGTAGGGCTTTGAATGATATCGACATGTTAAGATTTTCAAAGAAAGCTTAATAAATGCCGACAAATTATTTCTAGAAATTATCTGACTTTTCCGGTAATCAAAGTTAGCATTTCCCGTTGTAATTTATTTCCATTTATTGCTGTTTATTTAGTATGTTTAGTGAATAGATATGCAACGAATACACTGTAACACAATTTGTACAAAGTTCCCCACAGAGGTCAACAGAGCAATGCCCACGATTTAAAGGCGCCTTAACCGACAGCACCAGCATTGAACGAGTGAGTCCCTGAGGGTCGCCCTTTCGTAGATAAGTGGTACAGGCATGTTCTGCGAAACACTGAGCCTAATGCCGCTTTACCCCAGAAGTTGGGTCCGGTCCCTGCATAACTTCGTGCCTCCCAATGGTCTCCCCGTGCATTCTTGGCCATGCGATCCAGCTTTCCGCACACCACAAGGCACACGCGCGCCGCGAGCAACGTCCCTCGCAATGCAGCGACACAACAGCCTCGAAACAGCCCAGTAGATGCAAGAACAGCGACAAACGTTGTTCTGCTTTGAAACGCAATGAATGAGGCTCATCGCAATGGAATAAAAAAGTTTAATGGACCACAAGGGGGGGTGTAAAAAAAAACGAGACCTCGTCGCGTCAAGCTTTGGTGGAGGGTCGCGCCAAGACCAGAGGGAGTTCTCTTTGGCGCTCGGTTGCGCGAAGCCCTGGACGGCCCCCGTGGAACCCGCAGGGATGAAGCGGCCGCTTGAGGCTGGATGGCCTCCCGGCACTCGCTGGGAGGTCCTTTGGCAGGTGCCTTTCGCGATCCCCCCCCGCTCAGCGACCCTTTTGCCCTCGGCGGCACCGGGTGCCGCCCCAATGCGACGCGCTGCGAGGTCCCTGAGCCCTTGTTGGAATGCGCCGGCATCGCGGTTTTAGGCATTCCTGCTGAGGGCCGGACGCCAGGGGCAAGATGAGGGCCAGATCTGTTCAACCGAAGAGGGGGCGCGTCCTGCCGGTGCCTCCGAAATTGATTTCGCCCTGGTTGTCCCTGGGGTCGAGGTTGCCCAATGGCATCTGGCCGGGTGGGGATTAAGGGAGACTCTGTGGCTGGCTGCGCAGGCACTTGAGAATGGCGTCGGTCGCGCAAGTCTACGCGGCTGCGATCGCGTCTGCGGTGGCGCTTTCTGTGACCGCGGCCGAGGCGCACGCGGGCCAGGTGAGGAGAATGGAGATCGGTCCTGTGCAGCCGAAGGGCCAGTGTGGCCGCGAGCAGGGGCGTTGCCAGGGGCGAAGAGGGGCTCAGCTGCTTTATTGTTGGCGTTGAACAACAATCTCCAAACCGCACGAGCGGCAGTCTGCCCCAGTAGCCCAGGTGCTCCTGGGCCTGAGCATATTCATGCGTATGTTTGTTTCCATTGGATATGCGCAGGAGTCAATGATTCGACTGCACTTTTTTAAAATGGCGGGACAATGAGCATGCATCGTCATGACTACAGCGGGCCCAGTTCTAGTTAGAGAGTGGCCCACAATGCTGTCTTCGATCTCCAGATTGAACCAGGAACCAAACTGCGCAGGTGCCCCGAGTATGGCATGCACGCTGTGAAATTGCATAGCATCGCTACTGGGCCCATGCAGCCCCAAGATTTGCGTGCTGTGTGCACAGAGTACCAGCTACATTCTTGGCATCCTGAATTCTAAACTCGCACAAGCTCTCTCCATGATGCAGTGTGACAGGCCATCAACAAAGTTAACTACCTTTCTCCACGTGGATCAGCTAGTCTTTTGGCTAATAGTATTTCAGCGGTCCACATCCTATACATAAGGGGGGAGCTTCATCCTAGTGAAAGAAACCAAGCCACTGCAGCACCACCACATCCACACACACTCGCTCACAGTGGGTAGTGGGACTGCGTTTTCTCTACTATTTCATGTGAGGTCGTCAACGGCATGCAGTTGAGAGCCGTTGCGAATGCTGCAAAGGAGACACCAGCCTGGCACTGGTGCATGTTGAACCCCATCTGCCCTGAGCAACAGTAACAACGGCGACCCATACACCTCTGCACCCTTCATGTGATGCTGGCCTGCTGTGTTTCATAGACAAACACTGCTGAATTTGCAAAATTGCACGCCAGATGGATGAAATTCAACTGCTCAACTGTTTTTCAGTGGGGACAGAACTTCCAAAATGGGGAGTTGTGGCAGCTCAATCCAGCACACTTTACACCCCGTATTGAGGCTCTCTGCACTGTTTTCAAACTGCTCACCCTTCTGTCCAGGGTTGTCTATTCTGCTTCTTATGCAGAGTTCATCTCTGGGTCAGCATCGGTGGATCGCTGTGCCTTTTATCTGTTTCTTTGGAATCGGCTGGGAATAGGAACATGTCAAAGGGGCCTACCTCTCCCAGAACAAATGCTCTTGGGTACAGTTGATGCAGCCTGTGGATTGACCCATTCACTGTTTGCATTCTCAGGGCCAGTCAATTCTTCTGCCTGCTTCGAGGCTCCCATATTATGCTCTTCTGAAAGGAGAAGGTGAACAACACGCCTGTGATGGAGTCATTGTTGGTCCAAGCACAATTCTCACATCTGCAACGTGCATTGAAGCCGTTGGGCCCAACCCCATAGCTGTTATCAATGCATTTGCTGGAGACAAAGGCGACAGAGGGTGGACTGATGCACAAGTATGTCTCACACTGTGAACTTGTGAATTTCACAAGAACTGTGTGCATTTGGAAGTTGAATTCCCATATCCTTGTATTTGCCTTTGGCAGCACAGAACTAACAAGGCACATATGGGACAAGACTGCAGAAGCTTGTGTGTGCTTGTGTGCATGCTTGCTCAGACAGCTCCTTTTGTGGCTGTAAGAGCAGCACTGTGTCATACCTTAACAGATGCAATCCATGCAATGGCATCGCTTTGTGTTGGTGCCCAGCACACCGGTAGCGCAAAGTGCTCCATGCAGTCGCACAAGTCAAATGCACTGCACGCTATGTGAGGGGAATGCAGCAGCTTGTGCTTTTAGCCTTTCAACAGGGAAACCTGTTTATAAGGTACAACATCTTTTTGTGCCTATCTCACAACATCGCCTGATGTTTGGAAGGAAATGCTTGGTCACGTAATCGACGGATGTAACGTCAAGGTTTTTGTGGCAACACAATTACCTGAATGCGATGCTCTCTGTACAGGCCAAACAGCTGTGGGGCAATTCCAGTTTGGAATTGCCGTAATGGTACGGTGGTATGTATTTATTATGTTCACACGTCTTATGGGCCCATTGAGTGCGTGGGTTTGTTGCCACTGGCATGACAGCTCTTCAAAGGCCATACAACACTGCTTCCTTCATCTTCTGCCCCTAAAGAATGCACTGTGCACTAGCAGCTGCTGCCTGGTGTGCATGCGACTGGCAAACGGAATTTGATCTGAATGAAGGCATTGGCACAAACTGTTCAGCATTTTATTGCAGATGAATGGCACTGTATGTGTTGAATAGCATCGATAGCTGATGAAACTCTTGTTTTTGGCTGGCAGGGGTTGCTGGAGGAAAGATGGGTTGAACGCTGGTGGGTGCACCCAAGTTGGGAGGGCAACAGGTCAAATGGATATGATGCCGCGCTCTTGAAGCTTGACAAGCCCGTCAACATTTCGAGGCCAACGCTTGCTGCCCCCACCTTAGACCTCCAACCAAACTTGGTAGTCTGTTCACCTCAGCAGGCAGGTCTTGATATTCGTTTGAGCTGCCACGTTGTGGTGGATGGTCGCTACTGCACAAGGGCTGAAGATGTCACAGATGGCAGATTCTGCATGCATCCGTGTGGGTCCCATGGCCAAGGTACAGCATCGCCCTTTTCTGTTAAGACCCTGAACTCTTGCTTGCCTTCCTCGATGTGTCTTGGCTCCATCAAAGCAGTCCTTCAGAGTGCAAGAGAGTGTTCAAATGCTGCTCAGATACCGAGAAGGGCAGTGTCCAAACCATTGTATGTTGCCTCTGCTAAAAGCCAGTTCTAGCACTCAGTACTCTCTGATGGGCTCCTTTGGACCCAGTATCTCTTCTCTGCTCTCTGGCTGACAGAGGCTTTGCCGCTTAATTGTGCCACTAGACTGGTGTGCACAGCGGGGGGAAAGAGGCATTAAAACGGGAGTGAAGAAAATGGGGGGGGGCAAGGGGGGGGAGCAGGACGGCTGTGCCAGTTGGGGGAGGAGGGGCCCTGTGGAATGATCACCAGAACGGACAGTGGCGATCGATGCAACGTGGCATGTCCACGAAGGCTCCAACAAGGCTCCAGCAACCCTGTTGGCTTTTGCCGCTCGTTGCCCTGCTGTTAAGCCACCCAACTACCATCTTCTGGATGTACGTTATTAGTTGAAAATCAAGTGGATTTATAATGACTATCAACTAAGCTCTAAATCAATTTGATGAGCCACATGCACAACTGCAGAGGCTTGCCTTTCGCGGGGCATTGAGTTTTTTCTGTTAGCTGTTATTGCATAGTTGTGTTGATAGTTGCATGGTTGTATTTGTTTCAAATTTGCATAGTTGTGGTAAAGTCTATGTGTATTTTCTATACGTTGCTGTTTCTTTTGTTTTGCGTTTCATATCCCGCAGATGGAGTTTGTAACCGCAGATGTTTTCCATGACACTTGTGCACTGCACGAGTTTCTGGTACTCTGGTACTGATGACATACAGCAAAGTGTGCAAAAAAGGTGAAGACAAGATTAAAGCACGAAAAATGAAGCGTAAAACTGGTGGCATATTCTCTTAGGCTTTTCTTTGTTCTTGTGGTGTCCGGAATTGCAAATCCTCTTTGCATCCAATCAATGTTGAATCACGTTTCTTCGAATGTGCAGGAACCGCCATGGTAATCCTGCACAGCCCCCAAGCAGCGCTGTGGGCCATCGAGAGAGGCTGGCCTGACCTGGACCTGCTCGTCGGCATCTGCCCTTGCTGCAATCTGTCCCTGTGCAGTGGTGGCTGCATGGCCTGCGTTCTGGTCAGCCATCTTCGCCCCTGGCTGCAGACGTTCGCCGATCAGCAGGTGCTCACAGCTTGGATTTTCTGCAGTGTCGTGTGGCCAATGCATGTCGCATTCTGAGCGCTCTGTGAACCACAGCAACCCGATGAAGTGAAAGCAGTTTACAACTTTCTGGTTAGTGCTTGCTTTTCAAAGTTTTGGCCTTCGTGCTGCCACGCCATCACGCAATTGCAGTTGCTGTACTACCTGTGTTGCTGTATGGCCGTGCTGTATTGTGGTGCTGCGTGAGCTTTTCGGGCTGTTTGCCTGTGGTGCTACACTTGTAGTTGGTGGTGCATGTGCCTCAGTGGACCATAGTGCCTAGCGGTTTGAAGGCACATGTACACATAGGGTGTTTGGTAGTGCCCTTGTTGGTAAGAGTGCAGGAACTGTAAGACATGATTGCCATAAACAATAAAAGGACAGGTAGTCGGCACATTTATGATAACAAAAACGTAGATAGAACGTGGGGTGATACAGCCTTGTATTATTATTGCCCTGGTGCTAGTTGCATTTCGAGTAAATAGATACCCCATCTTATGTGTCTAGATGAATCTGTCAGAGCAACATGCCTCCATTTCGTGCACATATCCCAGCTGTAGAATTGTCCATGTTGGTGCCCCCTTGGGCCTGCCTAAAAACCGGGAGGTTTACATGTTTGCACCGCAGCAGCCCATAGCTCCTTGTTCCACTGATTACCATCGTGCTGTCACATTTCTGATGTATCTGTTGATTTCATCTGTCCAAGTTTGACAGATCACTGTTGTTGAACCAATGCTTGATGTAGGGAATGCTTGATATCCAGAGCGTTTGTTTCCATAGCGAATCTTAGTCATCCTCCCCATCAAAGAGTCCCGAATAACAACACTGAGCCGCTGTCAATCTGTGGCAATGGATGCCCCAGCAGCAGTGTGCACTGCAGCTGTTCTCTTTAAAAGTTGCCTTTGACGAGACAAAGCAATGCCCTTGCACCTTGTAGGCGATGATGGGCTTGCATACATCCATGAATGTTCTCATGTCGTGCGTCCATTCCCTTTTGTCGGCTCGCCATCTGTGTGGTGAGACATTGCTACCTGATTAGTGTTCTCAGCCCAGTGAATTGGTTGATCGCACACCATTTGCATAGCAGCATGGAAAAGCGTTCTGAGGCTTGCAGATCACTCTGAAATACCCTAGAACATGTTGGATGCCAAGGAGCACTGTGGTTGCATTCTAGAGCGTGCAGCATGCCTTCACCATTCTTAGTAGATGAGCAAATGTCTTTCAGTGTCTGGAGAAGTCTAGAGTATTACAAGCCATGATGAACACTCAAATCGCCTTTGAGCGTGTCCTGGGACATCCAACCTTTTTTGAGTCGTGCACTCTGAACATCATAGGTAGTTCATCAGGTGATGGAAAAGTGCCGTCCGTGTGAAATGTTCATCTTTGGTGAATAAATGTCTGGCCATGGTGTGACAAACCACCACCAATTCACTGATAAGATGATGGTGGACAATGCTCACAACACAAGCACTATTCACCAGCCCGTGCTGCCTTTATCCTAGTTTTATCCTAGGATGGTTGAGTTTTTTCTAGTTCGCCAATGTTGCTGATGAATTGCAGGAGGATTGGGTGCCCTGGTAAATCAGGCGCTGTGGTGTGGATGTTGCCCCAAAGCTGCAGTTCTTTTGGAGGCAGTCTGCATCCCTGTCCTGTCTTGGATCGCATCGGCAAGCCCAGCACAGAAGCGACGCCTGCCAATGAAGATTAGTCTCAGATTCTCAGCGCCTGCCCATCGCATGTGATGCCCACGCCTCCATCCTTGGGTACCATTGGCAGCACATCGTCGAGGAGCGACTTCCAGCGATGTGGTCTTCAACAAGGATTGTGATTTGCCTGGTGCTGTTCGCCTGTGCATGAGCTAGAGTGGCTCATGGGCTGGGACAGCAAGGCCATGTGTGTCGTCTTTTTTCTCTGGGAGGGTTGCAACTGAACGCAATGCGATGCCTTTTCTAGGATTCATGGGGTCCGCCATCGTTGGCAGGCTGGGGAAGGAGAGCATGCTCCGGGCACGATGCTGGTGTGATTCCTGCGTAGCGTTTGTTAACTTTGTCATGTCACACAAAGGCACTCAAATAACGACGATCAGTTGGTGGCAGGCTGCCCGGTGGCACAGGGTGGTCGGTTTGATGTAGTTAGCACCAGTACAACACACTTTAGCACGGTCCAAGTGTGGGATGAATTTTATGAAGTTGGCAGTTTTTTTGGCAGTAAGAGTGAGATGCTCAGTAGCCATTTTAGCGTCATGACATGCAGTTTGCAGTTGATCATGAGGGTGTTGAGTTATCCGATTGCGTTCGCTTGGTTATCCGAGCTGTGCAGCAGGGGACCTTTTCAAGGGCAGCCCAGCAATGGCGATGATTTCCACACGTCAAGTGTCAGGACATGGCTGACACTTCAGCAGGGCTCGGTTGTATTCTACTTGAACACACTGCGATGGTGCCTTGTTTCAAGCAATGGCCTCCACGATGACGATGTGTACGATGTTGGTGAAGGCTGGCTCTAGTGTTTCTCTGCGCGTGCTGAAGCCTTGTTTGAGCGCAATTCAATTGACCACCACCGTGGAATGCTGGTATTCCTGCACCTTGGTGGGTTGACACGCTCAGCGAGTCGAAGCACTGAGGTCCCGCTGCTTTGTTTTTCTCGGTCTGGTGGCAGCCACGCGGCCACAATTGCTTGCAGATGGCACAACGGTATCAGAAACGAAAGCGGGTGTGTGTGGTTTGGCGTGTTTACGCAAAGGTACTACTTGTTATCAGCACACATGGCGCTCATTGGCCGGGGTGATGTGGGGGGTTTGTGGCTGCTAAAGGATCAGGCGCTTCCACGGAATCAAGAGAAGGCAGGAAGAAGCTACACATGTGTTCCAATAGGAATCTGTGCACATGTTCGTTGATGCCCCTGACTGCGCGTGCATGCCGGGAAGGGCGGCTTTTGGCCGTTTGCTGTCACTGGGCGCATATCCATGTGACAGGGCGGCATATCAGGGCGTACAGTCCACTGTCGGTCCAGGGCAGGCACAGGCGTCGCTGACAGTGGTTGCCAGCAAATACTCGACAGTTGTCAGCAGATGTGTACAAAACCAACGCTTAGTGCGTTCTGTGACACTGTTTGCATTGACAGCATACGATTTCCAGACTTTCAGCAGCGGTTCAATGCACAAGAGCAGTGTGAAATACCATCAGGGCAAAATACTGTCCGTCGATTCGGGCTCCCCGCTCCCCCAGCTCGACATGCCGCAGTACAACCTAGAATGCGGCGACCCCCAGCAGGACTTCCTGTCGGGGCTCAATATCGACGGCGCAACCTGCGGCGCCACAGGAAAGCCCGACGTGTACGTCGACCTCAGCCCCCACGCTGACTGGATCCACCTGGGCAAAAAAAACGGCGCCCGGGAAGTCAAGGACGGAGGGGGCGGTGCGCACCACAAATGGGATGCTACGAGCTCCAGCAAAGGGATACTTCAGGGGCGATCCAACGAAGAACACAGGTAAGAATGCTTGGGGAAGGAAAGCAGGCTCTTCTTCCCCACCAATGACCTTTTCACAGGGTTGTGAAGGCGCGAGCTGTGCGGATGCGTATTGGGGCGGAGGATGTGGTGGATGGGGACTGTTGATGAACGCAAATGGGTGGAGGGCCTCTGAGGGTGACCCGAGCGGGGGGTGTTGCAAATAACGCAATACGAATGAATAACAATACGGCAGTGCACCAATGTGGCAACCAAGAAAATAACAGTACAGTAAATAATAGTACAGTTGTTGCAGCGATGCCGTGTTTGGGGTGAGAATGCTCTTTGCGAATCTGGTGGAGGTCCATTGGCACTGGCGGACACATGCCACCCATTGCCAATTTACTGCACAGTTGTTACTTCATCTAAAGTTACATGCATGTACGAGCACTTCAGCCTGAAATGCATGCAATCTAATCAAACGGAAGCCTTTCGTTGGCGAAACTCCGTCTCTCCCCGCCAACGCACATTATGCTCCCGTTGCACATTCCAGTCACAATATACATTATTGTACATCATACAATTATACACAGAGCCCAGAGAGCATGGACATCCTCTGGCTGCTCTAGATCCCTTAATTGTTCAGCGGCCCCAAAAGTCGATCGATCAGTCGAAATTGCCAATACTGTTCCCTGCCTGGCGGCAGCACCGTTATCCAATAGCGAGCAAAAAGACGAAGTGCAGGATGACAAAGAATCTGTCGGAACCCGGACACCATTACTTGCCATTCTGTCGTGACCACAATTGCAGCTCAATTCAGCCGCCGAGTGCACACAAGGAATGAAGAGGGCTGTGAGGGGCGCCTGCAAAGGGCTGTCGCTCCCCCATCAACCATCCCGTGCGTTTGTTCAATTGAAAAGGAATACGGCGTCGCAAATCGTCGCCTAGAGCTGCCCACATACACGCCAGGCGCTGTGGCATATCCATTGATGCGTGTACAGGCACTATGCTTCAAGACCTAAATGAAATGTGAATGCTCTTGCCCAAATGTACATGCGGACTCCCAAACTACAGCTTCCTCCTCATCACGTCCGCCAATCTATTCTGACTAGGAATCGCCAGCATTGAGCCCCGGCCCCTCGCCCACAGTTTGGTACCATCTCATACCCTTGATAAAGAATTCAACGCCACCCAAAGTCGTCTGATGTTGCCCACAGTTTCCCATTATGTTCAAGAAAACTGCGGCAGTGGCCATGCCCCTTGTCGCAGTCGCAAACGCTTCGGGCTGTGGTTGGCCCCTCACAACCTGCGCCAATTGCTTCTCGAATGGATGCGCCGGCACCGCTGGCCGGGCCCTCGGCGACCTAAAAGAAAAAACCAGTGCTTCCCACCCATGCTTGTTCGAAATTTGGTTCATTTGTTCACCTGACTATCTGATCATTTGATTCGGCAATTCGATTGATGGACCATGCTGGCGTCAAAAAATCGCTTCCAACAAAGCGAGGCGGCTCCTCGACGTCTTCTCGTCTTCTCTGGCCGACACCCTCAGCGCCCCACAGCCCATCGAGTCCATCACCCGTCCCAATCCACCCCTTCCTCTGCCCCTATTCGTGTCTGCGCAGCTTGCAGCTTCACGTCCCTGTGAAGATAGCATTGGTGGGGAAGGAAAAAGCGGGCTTTCCTTCTCCAACGATGTCCTCTTGTGTCCTTCGTTGCGTCGCCCCTGAAGTGTCCCTTTGATGCAATTCGTAGCATCCCATTTTTTCCTCTTTTGCCATTCGTGCCATCTTCTTCTGTGGCACGCACTGCCCCTCACAGTTCTTGACCTCCTCCAGCCGTCGGTTTTGTGTGCAGCTCAATCCAGCCGGCGTGGGGCCTAAGGTCGACGTACATGTCGGGCTTTGCCGGCGTGCCGCACGGAGCGCCGTCGACGTTAAGCCCCACCAGGAAGTCCAGCGCGGGGTCGCCGCATTCGAGGTTGTACTGCGGCATGTCCAGCTGGAGGAGAGGGGACCCTGAATCGACTGAGAGTGGCAGGCACGCATAGTTCAGGCCAAAAGATACACAGGCTGGACATGATTCCATGTGAACCTGGGCTGTATTATTTTCTGCTGCGTTTTTGTTGAAGCCTTGAACACCTGGTCCCAAGTCTTAGCAAAGCACAATATACCGTATTTACATTGAACGTGCACCCAATGTACGGTGCATTTTGGTGCACAACGTATTGCAACATGCACTTCTGCAAAACCGCAGTCTGGAGGCACCTGTTGTGGAAGCGTCCACATTGGCAATGAATCATTCTTAGCTCCACGCCTTCACCACCAATCCAGCAGGTCATAGCCCTCATGACTCGGGTGTTCCGATCCCACATATTACATAACATGTTACATAACATACATACTGTAACATTGTATGCAACAATGCAACAGGGTTAAAACATATACGCACCAAGAGAAAGTCAAACCCTACGAGGGGCACGGGTCACAGACAGGACGGAGGCGCTTGCAGAAAGGTCCACAACTCGGTCGATGTAAGGAAATGGGCGCCAACGCCTCGGCACCGTCAGCCTTCTGCATGTCGGTGGGTGTCGGCAGGTGTCGGGGCTCAAACGTGCCGACGGGTGCAGACGGCGGGTGGGCACGGAGGGCTCGGAACGGTCAGGCATCCGCAAAGCATTGGCGTCGCGAGCCCCGCCGGCCGGTGATTGGCACCAATGGCCGCGGGTGGCCAGGGAAGCGGCCTTGCCATCAGCGCCAATTTGTCGACGATGCGACGTACCGGGGGCGCCGAAATTGATCATTTGAAGGATTAGGGCATTGAAATTTCAATGTTTAGAAGTGGGTTGGAAGTTGAGTACCGTGATTTTTTACATATCTTCTTTGCATCGTTATCTTTTTGCTGGCGCTGGCTGGAGGTCTGCGCTCACACAGGACGTAGTACTACGTGTGTACTTACACACTGATTTTCCAGCGAAATACGAGTGGCTCGGTTGCTTTGTACAAGAAGGCCACTCTGGCTTTACTTTGACTTTGAATTCATAACACAACAATTTACTACAATGCTTGCTGATATACCGTGTCATATATACCGTGTCATACTATGTGCAGAATAGGTAGCATATATTTTGTGTGTAAGACGGTGCACTCGCTGTTTTGGAACAGCAATTTTGTTGAAACTCAAAATTAACATTTTCATGGGATAAATCACTAAAAGTCCCTCAACCAAATCTACCATCATGGTAGTGCCATGCATTAACTAGTGGAATCGGAGTATTGCTCTATCCTTTCTCCTTCGATGCCATGTATCGAATGCATTTGCAAGATGCACTATATCTCACTTGCCCTATTTGCTCTTGGGGGATTTTCTATGAGTATCTGCCGTAGATAAGTATGGCTTATTAATTAAGGAAGAAGCCACAATCAGAAAATTTGGGATACTAATTTTCGTAGAAAACAATGCAATCCCGCTCCTGCTTTGGAGCGATCGGAAATGCCCGAAATTCGCCCAAAAATTGTGCATTTTGATTCTGTGTGCGCTTCAGATCCCCATGGATCCAATTTGCTCCCTTTCCTGGTGCTCTAAGGCGGGGGCTTTGCCGCCCTCGTGGCAAAGCGCGGCATCCCTTGCGTGGAACATCATTTGCTCAACACGCTCAACCGTGTTGAGATCTCCACCGTGCAAGTCTATAGTGCAAGCGTTGACGATGCCAGTAGTTTAAGCCACCCTCAAACTCGTACGCGCAGACCTAAAACGAGCACAAAAGGCTGAGGGAAAGGGTGTTGAAGCTTGGGATCTATGCGAGCCGTCGCTCTCTGATTATAGTCTTGCTTGGACAATCTGCCTCGGCGAACACTTGAATCGACGCTTTCGTCCACAGTCTGGGGCTAACCGACAGCTGCCAATACCGGGCAGTTCTTGCAGGCGGTCCACAATCCATCACGACCTAGCAGGGCTATCTTCCTTTTATATGCGTGTCAGCCATCTGGCCATTCCTCTTGCTTCCAAACATTTCAATTGTCAAAAAACGGTCAGGTGTTTTCGCCATTCCTGTCTTGAAAACTATTGCCCTAATCGCCAGATGATGACTAATACGATGGCCAGTACCTTCACTCGCAACCATTTGAGGGTTTAGGGAGGCCTGCCACGGTATATCACTCACAGCAGAGATATATATTGACAAGCCGCGACCCAGAAATCTGGAACCCAAAGGCGTCTTCGTTTCAGCCAATCGATCCTGATTGGAAGTCGCGAGCCACGGCGAGTTCCGCGATCCGGCATTTCAAGACACGTTCCTATCACCCTGGATCTTCCCAGGCACAGCACCAAACGCCACTCCCAACAGCGTAGATATTTTTGCAAGGTTGTTTCACCGCCGCGAAGACGTGCTCCTCCCCATTGGGAAGACCGTCGTTCTTACAGCGACATATAATTTTTGACGTTGGCTGGTGTGAGCACCCTTCCTGCACATCGTTGTCGTATCCATAATACTTGATGGAATGACATGAAATTATTACCGTACACTCCAAACCAATTGAAACAATTTTGAATTAAATTTCAACAAAAGATTTCATCAACGTGATGGAGAAACAAAGCGCCAAAGTCATAGAGGACAACTGATTTGGAACGAAGGAAGTATAATTGTATGACATTACCGTCCATGGATGGCATAAATACATAGCATGCACCCCTTCATATATACGCATAATATAAACACATGGCAGAATGTTGCATGATAGCCCTTCCATCGTTGCGAGAATGTGTTGTGAATTTTCTGTGGCTTGCGCACCGATGCAGCTGGCCGCAGCCTCCCGGCTCAGGCCGCACACAGTCCCTTCGCGCACGGCGCCGCTCCACAGGCTTGTGCGGTTGCAGGCCGAGGAGTCCAGAAACTGCTGCGCCTCTGCCTTCAGCGTCCCGAAAATGCCCTCGCCCAGGCGGGGCCCTTGGGGCCCTGCACCCCAGCCTGCCGCCGCCAGCGTCTGCCCCGTGGTCAGGCGGAAGTGGTCGGTCAGAAGTCTCACCGGCGTTTTGTTGACGGCCCGCTCCACTGTTAGAAGCGCGAGGTTGTTTGGGCAGTTCTGGATCTTTGAGGGACTCCAGGACTCGTGGAAATGGGTGCGCGCCACGACGCGCACCTGCAACATCGGTAAAGACAATGCGGATGTAATGGCGACGCAATCCAATCGATAGATGGTACAGAAGCATCATGAATGCCGTGGTGTCGCCGATACCACCGATAGACGACAAAGGAAGACATTCGACGAAAGTGCACACAATTCAAATGCGGTGAGCGTGCATGAGTGATGTTGAAACAAGTTACGTAATAGGCTTGGATGCATCCATGCCATTGTATTCCAAGATCGTCTGGATACACATTGGTTTTGCAATAAAGCCCAGGCAGCGGAGCAGGATTTTGTGAACGGCATTGGGTCGATCTCTGCTTCCACTGGTAAAAATTCGACCATTTTACACGGTGTACAATTGGACAAAATCGTGTAATGTCGTGTACAAATCGGGTGCTTCAGAGCACGATTTTACACGATTGCTATAATCGTGTATTTTTCACCCCTGTGTAGTACACGAAAGTGGCCCACCTTACCACCATGGACAACACGACAAAGCACACGGTTTTACACGATTTTAACAGTGTACCAGCGGCAAATGTGTATTTTGTGATTATTACACGATCAGTACACGATGTTCACACGACTTTTACACCATTTTGACACGCGCAGCACGGTACAAGATTTCTGGACCGTGTACTTTTACCGATTTTTTAGCAGTGTTCGTAAGTTGCGCATTGTTCTTTCTATTGCCTTGCATGGCCAATTGTCTCTATTTTTAAATAGTATATCATTCAAACTTGTACGCCAGCAAGTAGGGTTGCTACAATGCAGGATCCGCGGCACTTGGCCACCAGCATTTATGGCGAACTTTTGCCAATATTTTTGACTGGAACCCATTGAGAAGAGGGCAACAAGTCCGCACTCTCAATGCTGTCTTTATTTCTAACATAGGAAGAAGATACATCACTTATCCAGTTTTTAGCAGCGCTCTTTGTCACAACTGCTTCTGGAAATATTTATTGCAAGTTTGAGTGCACAAATCACAGGAAGTAGTTGTTCTGTATGGCTACCTGAAAAGGCAGAAAGTCAATTGACAAATGCAATATCTCAAATGACCTAGGCAACATTGCCCTTGCTGAGCCTGCAGTTTCCCATGTATTCTATCGCACTGCCCAGTTTTGGTAAGGTATTTGCAGTTCCTTGATATAATGAAAAGTTTCAGCGAATTTTTCCTGGTGAAATGAATGTATTGAATGCAGCACAGCCTGAGCGCCACTCTTGACGCAAATGCGTTGTACTCTTAGACCTCAGCGACGCCCACGCGACATCCAAGAATACACCCCGGAAGCGTTTGAACCTGCCTCGACATTGGGATCGTCATTGACTGCATCTGCACTCGTTGATCCAATGTAAACTGTTGGCCTAGGACCCGCAGAGTAGGAAGAGGTAGGATCAACGCAGTGGGCGACGGTCAGAATGTGGAAGGCTGACAACAGGACACCCGAGCAGACGTGGTCCCTTGACCCGTGGCTCCGTATCGACACCATATACGGCAACCGGTCCATCGCCAACACGGTCGTGCCCTGCCACCACACCAGCACCCGAGGTTCTCCGACCCAATGCAATGCAATCAGGTGGTTTCTGGTGCACACTGTTTTGGGCTGTCTATTGCCTTTTGGGCACCCCTTTATCTGCAAGCTGCGGCACAAGCGATCTCCATTTTCCACACGGATATGCATATCCACATGCCCGCATACATACTGACATTAGGTAACAGTATCTGAACGGCGGATTCTACAAGCACAGGGAATGGGCGAAAGGAGTGCTGTTTGCTGGTCCCACACCCTCGAGAATCTGATGAATGCTTTCTCGTAGGTCATATTACATGCGGTGCTTCGAGTACCAGTCTAACTTCAGTCCATTTCCGAAATTCCCAATGTTCTTGTTTGATTTTATTAAAGAAGAGGTAGCAACCAAAAAGCAGTAAAGACGAAGGGAATCCTCGCCGCGATGTCATTGCAGGTGCAAGGAAAGTTCAAGGACGAGATCTCGTACCCGAGGAGACATCGAGCAACTGAGCACTATGGTGCGTGCAAAGGCCAAGCAACTGTGCATTGCATACATGCGCAGGCAATTTTACACCTGGGCGAGCCACCGGAAAGGTGGAGGATTGATCACAAGAGAATACGCAGCGGGTGGCGTCACAGGGCTTGCAAGCACAAGTCTCCCAAATCATGAAGGCGCTCAGGAACAAACTTGCTCCAGATCCTTGGGCTCCCGGGCGGATGCGGTATGGAGGCGTGCTAAGACACACTGGCTTTGTGCTTTCTGCGGGATAGCCACTTGGAGCCGATGCAGCCCGTTTTGGAGATGTACATGTGATAGCGACCTGAACGCCTTTCAGCAGCAGCGCTTCGCGCCACAGTTTTGCAAGCTCACCTCCCTATCCTCCACAAATGCGCCTCCATCGCAGCTGTCGCGTCCTCCTGCAGCACCGGCGCCCATTATCAAAAGGAGGCGGTGGCATCGGCGTCCATTTCAGTTGCCACTTTGGAACGTGGTCAGCGCTCATGCAAATCTAGCGAAAAGGGTCATCTTTGTCCGCCGCGAAGGCCATGTAGATTGTCGCCCGGGGCGCGAGGAACGGTAATCCATCGCAGGACCCCACATTTCAGTTGCCGTTTTGAGATGTGGCTAGCGTTCGTGCAATTTTGGCGAAACGGGTCATCTTTGTCCAATGAGAAGGCCATATCGACTGTTGCCAAGAACACGAATAACGGGAATCCATTGCAGGACCCAACAAGAGGGGCTATGCAATGTACTAAATCTGTCCGCGGATGAAAGATATTGCACGACGTAGACGTGCTGTCTGTGAAGAACTCTCTGCACGCGTCTCCAGCGGCTTCTACAAGGATACAAGGTCAGAAAGCGATTTCGCGTTACCGTAAAATATTTGACCCTTCCGCATCGCAATGTACCCCTTGAATCGACGTTTCCTACTGATGTGCTCAAACAGAAATGCCTAAGAAATACCCAGGCGTCCAATGTCGCCAGATCCGCTCCAACTCCGGTCAATGAAAGTGGAGAATCGCGCGATGGAGCACTTCGTGTACCAATAAATCTCAGCATTTTGCGGGCACGGTCACAGTAGTGTGTGGCGTTAATGTGGTGAAATATTGCTGGCGCCAATGCTCACCTGCGCTTGCCAAGCACCCTCCAACGGCGGCTCCGCAGAGCACGAGCGCCAGTGCCGCACTGGCCTTTCTGCGTTTCTTCACTACCACAACCATCGTCACTCCCCCACCAGACAGCCACATGGGCTTGTCGGTGCAGCACATGCCGCCCAGGAAACCCTCTTCCTCCTGTGGCGAGACTGGAGACTATCAGACAAATCGGCAAGGGTAAGTGGTCCAGACTACAATATGCTGCATTCGAGGGTGTGTCCTAAATTTGGTATTCCGACTCAATTTTCTTTTCCTGCGTCCTGACTGAGGGTTTTATGCTCCTGAATGTTCATTGCTGTCTTGTGCATTACAGAAAGACACGTGATAAAATGTCAAAGGTCAATGCAGCTGTCAGCGCTTCGATTCGGTCATTAATCAATGCCACAAAATAGAGCAGTATGTCTTGAAATCGTGGGTATATGCTGAGCATTCTCTTCACTGCAGTGTGGAAGGGTATGGCTTGTATGGATAGGCAAACTGCTCACATGCGAACACAAAACTTGTCAATTGATTTCTTGTACACTGTGTGGGGGTAATGTTCAGCAGCCCTGTTCTGGCATGAGACTGTACAGTATTTCCAACGGCAGCAGGGGAATGAAATCGAGAGCGTGTCAAGAATTTTCCGTTGTTCATGAAAGCGGATATATATCATGCCTGCTCGGGAGTCCTGTTGCCCGCTTTCCACATTCTGACGGTCGCTCCCTGCGCTGATACAAACTCTTCCTATTCTGCGCGTCCTAAGCCAGCAGCTTACATTGGATTAACGAGTGCAGACACAGTCAATGACGATCTCAATGTCGAGGCAGGTTCAAACGCTTCCTGGGGGAATTCTTGGATGCCGTGTGGGTGTCGTTGAGCTCCAAGAGTACAACGCATTTGCGTCAAGAATGTTTCTCACAGCTGATTTGCATTCAGAGTATTCCCCTGGATTGAGCATGTGCAGCTGTGCCCACCCTAGTCATAGGCTTGCCGCTCGGCTGTGCGGGAATGCCCTGGGATGAGCTGCGACGAATGTGCGGCTAAAACTGAAAGAAAAGCCTATAGCAAAATGGATGGGTGCTTGTCACATCATGCTGGTGCAGATCGTTGCAACTTGCATTGCACTTTAAGGTGTTCATCCCCTTGTGATGGCTTGGGTTATATATCACAGCCAATCTTCATGCTGGTGATCGCCCATGAGATGATACAATTGCCAAAGATTGCGGAAAATCAAGACCATGCTGCTGCAAATTCGGTGACGGGCATGTAAGAAAGGCTGTGGACCTGCAAATGTGCACTGCTCTTCGCAGAATCGGATACCCAAGAATGGCCGCCACTTGGCATTGAGTGTTGTGAATACACGATTGGCATTGAACACAGTGCTGCGGCTGCGGTTATTGCAATCGGTAACTGCCAATTGCTATATGATAAATGATATTCTTCCTTGCATTGCATTAATTGGGCATGCTGAGCCCTTGGACAGGCAATGTAGGCCATTTGGCCGACACCATGGTGGTGTCATCATCGACGATGACAGCACGGGCTAACCTTTGCATCTAGCATCACAACATGAACGTTCCAGAAAGCTGCGGAGTATTTCCTTGCAACCGACTTGCATCCCAATGGCATATGCTCCACCGCTAACCGCGTTCACCCCCAAGAACATGCTGTTCACGTTGACCCCGCATCACGAAGTGATCGCATGCCAGCTTTGCAGCATCTACTCATAGGCTGCATTTCCCCCATGTCTGCCTTGTCTCACGAGGAGACGCGAGCGCTGTGCCGCATAACGAATTGGCCCACAGCTCGCGGCCACAGTTGCGCTGGTGCGCAAGGCGGCCCCAGAATCTATTCCGCACCAACTGCTTTTCCAGCCACGCGGTGCGCACCGCGCCATTCTCGCAGCGCACGCCCTTCGGTGTCGGCTGCAGCCAGGAGCTGCAGCACGTCGGCACATCCGCAGCAGGAACCTAAGGCCCTTAGACAAGCCCGCCTACGGCACAGCAACGGGTGCCGTCGACAAAACAAGCGCGGCGCGGCGCAGCCCGTTGGCCAAAGGGCAAATGACGGGGACAGCTTGTCTCGGATGGGGAAAGTGCAAGGCCATGCGAAAGGGAAGCCCAAACGGCACATGGACACGCCACATCGAACGCGGTGCGGGCGACCTGAACGGTCTGCGACAGCTCTGGCAGGTGTCGGATGCCGCACAAGCACAACTGATGGTTCCCCAAGGGCACCCAGGATTGAACAGTACAGGATTTTGTCACCGGCCTCGCAAACCGTCCCTCCCTGCAATCGAAAGCCATCCGCGACCTCTTGAGGAACGATGCCCAGTGCCCCAGAATCGATCTATGTGCCGCGCGATGGCAGGCTCTGGGCTTGACCATGGATCGGATTGAATTGAATCCCGTCATCTGTTTAGCGCGTCCCGAAAAGTCGGGGATCCGCGACAGCGCAATGCCCGTTGCCGCTGCAACGCAGGGGGCCGGGAGCTCGCACCCGAGACGAGGGAGTCCGCACCGACGGAGGAAATGCGCCGACGAGGAACCCCGGAATGCGTTTCCGCCGTGAAGTTGGGCCGGCCTCGTCACAGCACGGCACCCACTGTGCCCTTTTGTCTCGCCCAGGGGTGACTGACTTGGTGGAAAGACCTGGGTGACTCAGCAATTGCCGGGATGGCCCGGGTCGCACGTACCTGACAAATGGTGAGTGAACCTAATGTGCACGGGGCTCCAGTGCTCTCGCACGACATGGAGGCTGTGTGGAGGCGACGTTCAGGTACCCACAGCCCCGATTAGGGTGCTTCTTCGGCACATCAACCGCGCAGCCGCAGCGCGGCACGGCACAACGGGCATTGGCCGCCACACAATGCGGCCCCGAGCCGCTTCGAACGCCTTCTTCCGCCAGCGCATCACGAGGAACCACCGCTGCTGCGAAGCTAAATGGCGCCCCGGGGCTGCGGTGCGCGGTGCTGCATGGGACCCGCTCGCTGCCGAAAACAAATCAGTTGTAGTAGTTGATGACGCCGTCCGGATCGAGACAGGGTTTCGTCCCAGTGCAGCAATGCACTCCACCCGCTCCCCCCAACTGGTGGGGGAGGGTGGGAAGACCAGCAGAGTGCTCGACAGCAGACTAGTCAAGCTGGACAGTCATTTTTACATTTCCAGGGCCATCAACTCCAGCCTCCCTCCTCGCAGTGTGGCCGACTTGCTTCTGTCCGAGCTCGCTGCAAAAGCAAGGTCAAGAACCTGTGACTGGCACCATGCACAACCGTGACTGGCTCCATCCACCATGCGAGCAAATTTGAAGTCTTCAATTCTACGCGGACCGTCTGCTGTTCAGCGGACCAACTCTAGCCGTACCGTGCAAATCCAAGGTCGGAAGCCGGAGGAAGGAAAATTCCCCCCCACACCAAAGCCTCCCGTCCAGGTGTCCCACCGGGCGCAGGCCTGCACTGCCAGAAGGAGGCGCCGTTCGGCGCCCATGCGCTATTTCGCCGCGTCCGCCCGTCAAGGCGGCAGCGATGCCGATCCCCGCGGCAAGGCAGCACCGACGTCGATCCCAGTGTCAGCCCCGACAACCCCCACGCCATATGGCCGTACGTCCGAGTCTGAAATGTTCCGTGGGAAGTTCGGATGCATCAGATCTCCCGCGTGGGCAGGTCTTTTGGGTCAGATCTTCCCATGTTCACGGAACCCTTCAGACTCAGACAGTTCTGGCCCCCGTCCGCGGAGCACCGCGGCAAGGGGTGAGCGAGCTGCGCAAGGGACGTCGATCCATGCCGGGGACGGGGTCACGGCAGCAGCCCGGAGCACCCCAAAATGGATCGCGGGTCGGGCACTTTCCATCGGTGCTGTGCTCTTTGGGGTACTATCCCGGCGAAGTGTCAGCTGAGCGGTGTTTTGCCCTCGTTGCGTTGCCACCGAGCGCCTTCCAGCGCCGCTGGTCGCCCGTTCATGAATTGACGATGATGATTGAGCGGCTCGCTGATCATGCACTCCTTGCCACGTGTTGTGCACAATGTGGAGCAGGCCTTCGTGTCTCGCTTCAGTTCACAAGGCATGCGGCAACGGAGCCTTGCGTCCCAAAGAGGAGCCAGGCTGTGGAGCGTCCACTCCGCAAACTGTGCATGTCTTCAATCTCGAAGGTGTAGAAAATGCCATGTGCAAGGCCCTGGCCAGGCTACTTGGCCTGCTCCGAGCCCAATGCTGGCTAGGTTGTCGCCGGATGGCAGGGAAGAATTATCACCCGGGATTATGGGATCTTGTTCTTGCAGTTCCTGCTCTGTCCTCAGGATCACAGTGCTCCAACAGGATCAAGGACCTTCTGTCGGCGTCCAGTTCTTGTGCATGATCGTTTCTGACGTCTTCAGCTCCTGAATGGCAAGAGCCACAGACACAATTCAGTACTGTTGCAGCGCAGGGCGAAAACTCGATTATCCAAGCCAACGCAGTCTATACTTAATTCAATGTTTTCTTTTATATATAGTATTGGCATTCATTAGAGCACTCTGATGAAGCGTCTGTATGTGATCGATGGGCATTGTGATTCTGAGCATCACAAGTGATGAATTTCTTTTTAACATCGCAATGGTGAACTTGTGTGTCATTGCTAGTCGCCAAGGTTCATTAAGACCACATTAACAAAAATTGACAGCAAAAACACGCACTTTAAGCTGCATCATTGGCTCGCAATTCACACATTTTGACACTACTCGCTCATTGGTGTACGAGCAGTGTCAGAATGTGTGAATTATGGTGAATAACAGTTGAATATATGTGAATAACAATTGTATTTTTTCAGTTCAGAATTCTCTAGACACGGTCAAAGATGGTGAGAGCCAGGTAATTTTCTACCACGCCCGAGGATACATTTGGCCACAACAAATGTTGATTCTGAGACTGCTTCATGAGTTCCCACTTGGGCCTCTTTTCGCCTTTCATGCCTTTCTTGACCAACCACATTGGGCTTTTCCATGGATAGTGGACACTTTTTGCTGCACAAGAATCGCAGCGTTGCGTTGCTTTAGGTGAAGCAACACCTTCCCCCAAAAAAGCTCCTGAGCACGCAACATGTCTCCAAGTATCCTCAGGGAGATTTGCGACATTGAGAATGTGACATGGCGATCTTGTCTGTGTTGCGTGTGGGAGGTGTGCGCCACATTGAGCGGCATCTCCTGGGCCCCCAGGCGCCACTTGCCAAGTGATACTGCGCCAGCACAGCACTGGAGCACTGGTGGGGCACTCGCGGTTGTGAATGCAAGGAGCTTCAGGCGGAACAGCAGGGGTGCATGCAAATGCAGAGCGCACCTTCAGCGCGCAGGGAGATACCATCCCGAAACAGGAGTACTTGCAGTTCCAGACCCAGGGGGACACCACTCTCGTGATTTAGTTTTGCTGGATTTTTTCAACGTGTTGCGCGACAAATTTCCGTGAACCGGCCGCAAAGGGGGCGGATAATAAGCGCATTGGACCGTTGGACAAGTTTTTGCGTTCATGTGCAATTGTAGCAGGAATTTTGCTCAGTACTGGGGCAGATGATGTCTCCGAGTTTGGTCTAATTCTGGCGTTAGAAATGTGATGTTAGTATTAGAAATGGAGTGCCAGAAGTCTTGCTGTGCTTCACGCCGACAGCGCTGTTCACTGGGAAACCTAATCGGGGATGGAAATACACGGGTTCGCATAAGTTGCAGGCTTGCCCTGGGATTGGTAGTTTATTAGTCTCCTGAGATTCAAAGTTCTGCTGTTCGATATGGCGCCCATTTCAGGCTTGATACAGTGCCGATGTCAACGGCACATCGCGGCTGCATGTGGCAACTGATTGAACGGCACAAACGCTTCAGCCTCCGGGCTTGGGAGTGGAGACCGTCTATTGGCGGTCACCCTCTGTTTTCAAAATGCCATAGCCCTTCTGCGGGCTCCTAAATGCAACGGAAAGAAATTCTTTTTCGCACGATTCTGTCCCATTCTCAAATCCTCGCAACAATTAAATTGCAAGAGACTCATCAAGAGGGGCAACGAAATGCAGCGGAACATTCGCAGCTGCGTTTATGGGCGCGACCTTTCCATCGTGGACGCAATCATTTGGTCATTTTCAGGATCTTCGCACTTGATTTATTTTTTGGAAATCGCCACAATTGATAACGGCAAAATATAGTTGTCCATCAGTTTCACCCTGACATAGCGTTTCCCAAAATGATAAGTAAATGCTCGCAGTAAGGTTGGCCGCAATTAGGGATGCGTGGATCTGAGCTTTCGGAGCGGCTGGGTGCCATCACAAGGACAACGTGGTAGCGGCGGCACATTGGCCTCAACTACAACGTCTATGGGCGCCAGTGCATTCGGGATACATGAGACTCTTATCTTGCCATGAGTGACTCTGACGACCGTTGAGTTCTGAAAAACGGGCAGTACTTCATGGGGTCGGGATTTCACTTTGCGTTGGATTGGGCGAAATGGGGCATTGGCCTTCGCCGTTTCATGATTGAAAAGCTAACTTGAGGAGACACCCGCATCTCCGTCAACCATGTGAGCAACAAGATAGATCTCACTACCACATGCACAGTGGGCTCGACATCAGGATTGCGATTGCAGTGGAAATAATGAGTGCTGAATTTCTAAGTGTGAGTAATCGCTTCAGAGACATGCGTTCCTGAATGGAGGTTCAATTATGAGGATGGAGTTTGCGCTTGAAATACATGTCAACCCTACTGAAGCTTCTTTCACGTTGCACCCCACCAGCGTTATCTGCTTATTGACGTAATGCTATTGATTTCCGCAATGACTTCGTCACAATGCGGTATTGAACTGCAAGCCACGGAGGAACATTCCGCTTGCCTTTGATTTCAGAAGCAAGTACCCGAAGCACGTTGCTTAAATTCTGCGCGACAGCTCAAGCCTTTACAACTCCTGCTTGCGATAATGGTCGCCCTTCGTGTGTTGGTCGATCCATGGAACGTGAGCCCTGAGGTCGATGAAGATGTCCGGCTTGCCAGCCATACCGCACGGTGCTCCGTCAATGTTCAGACCCACAACGAAGTCCAGCCGGGGATCGCCGAGGCTCACGTTGTACTGCGGCATGTCAAGCTGAACAAGCGGAGACCCTGAATCAACTTCACAGCCGAAACACATGTTTCGACAAAATTTTAAAACTTTACGCTCCCGTAAAGGCGGTTGAGCTACAGTTCTAGTAATGTGCAAATACAAGCTGTTAGTCCTTGCAGTTTCTTGAGGTGCAAATTTCTAAATTTGGAACTACAATTTCAGGTTAAGCACGAAGTAAAAGACAGCATTGTGAGTAAATGTGCGTGGTTGGAAGAAATGCGGTCGAGACAACAATGCTCACGGTACTGTGGCGCGAAATTGATTCCCAAATTCTAGTTGATTCCCTTCTTTCCAATTAGGCTTTTCCAACCTGCAAGTCCTGTGGCAAGTAATCTTCAAGAACATCGTTGCCGCTGAGATTCTGTTCAAATGCTAAACTTATCGTGAAATCCTTGCCAATGGCCTTAATCCCAAGAACTTGCACCAGCTGTATGGAATTTGCGGGTTTACGTGATTTGGTTATGGAGACCTGCGCAGCCTCCGAAAGCAACAAGGGAATGGCGCAATGACAGCCATGCTCATTGGTCAAAAAGAGGTGCTCGTGGCGAACAGTGCAAGGAAATTAAGGCATGCTGTGCGGCAGGAGCGCAAAACTCTGCGAACATTAGAGGTGCCAAATGTTAGATATTCATGACGAAGGCGCCAGGATGATGCGGTCTAAACGAAGAAACGATTGCCAGAACGATCCCCATGAAGATACAGTGGCCCATTGCGCTGAACGGACATTGTTTTGATAATCAAGCATACGATTTCGCTTTGCTTCTGTTCTTCAATGCAGTGGCATATTCTCGCATGTGCCACGAAAACGCCGGAATCCAAATAACAGACTGCCGTATTTTGCCTGTAAATACGGTTTTCTGAGCTGTACCACTGAGTTGCCGGGATGCGGTGCAATGCGGTAACATTGAGGCAGGTTGCTTTCTCCCGGCACTTTGGGACTTTCGTTTTGCACAATAGTATTATTGGCATACAGCTTTAACAAACTACATCAATTTACAGTCTGCGATCTCACCATTGCACACTTGGTCTGCAACTGCTTGCCATTACCACCTGTGTTGTAGCCACACTGCCTGCAAATTGGGTGCATTTGGACCTGGGCACAACAAGCTATATCTACATGCGGCTGGGAAGGCTGGCTGTCGTCGCCACTGCCTTAAAAGTGCTTGCGGAATCGCCGATATCACATGCAAAATCTCGCACGAGGTGTTGGCAAAATGCGATTTGTTGCACCACATGATCGAAATTCGGAATGACTCGTGCTGTGTTTGGGAAAACAGTGACGCAATGCTCAGTGCGCAGCAGTACTTGCTTGTACTCCACGCAACGCGATTCCAGCGCAACGCAGCGATCAAAGTGCAGTGCACTGGCAGGCTCCATGCTCTTGCCAAAAGTTTTCAGTTGCCCATTTAACACAGTTTCTAGCCGCGTTGTAATTATGGTGAACTGGTGGAAAACGTGTGTTCGAAGTTGAAAAACAGTTGAAATGGGACCAAATCCTGCAATTTTACCCATCTTTCTCGTGCCACTCTCATCAGCGGCGTCCAACTTGGGTCGAAGCCTAAGAATTTGAATCAAAAGGGGCATATGGATTGGGCAACAGCGAATACACGATACACGATGCTTGGACGTTCAAGCTGATTTTGCCCTGTTTCAACTGCGTCATGGCAAAATAGTAAGGACAATCGTTTTGGAATTTTCATCATGCAGAATGACAAGTTTGTTGGCATTCGAATCTACATATCTCAAGAACTAGCAATTCCAAGAGCTTAACAGACATGGGCGCAACGAATGGCTTCAGGATTGTCAAATCAAGTGCAAACGCAGATACAATGTGAAGAATCCTACTCTGGATGTCGTGTCATGCGAGTTTCGTGCTACTCATTCATACGGATATGAATGGCGTCACTGGAATCTCAGCATAGCAAAATAAACGGAGTAACTTTTTTGAGGTACTTGGGACACCCTTGCACAGATCTCAGAGACAGGTACATTGCCTGGTTGAGATAGAGCGACGTCACAAAAGAGTTGCGACGGATTGGGCGGGGGCATGGAGCAAAGAGTTGGGAGCAATCGCCCTGGGTGTCTGGATGTTGAGAGAGGGCAATCTGGTTGAACGGGGCATCCTTAATGAGCGGATTCGCAGTTGTGTCGGCTCTGAGTCAATCAGAGTAAGGGGAGGCAGGAGAATGATCTTAGAATTTATCACCAAGGCGACACGCTTTTTAAAAGGATCTAGAAAATCCGTGCGCATCCATTGCTGGAACACATGATGGCTGGGACTGACTTGTGGCTGGGGTGCCGAAGGAAGTGGAAAAAGAACACAGATGTGTTAGGACGTATCTGGTTGAAGTGCTGCTTGTGCGTGAATGTCTGGAGGCAGCTCTGGAAAGCGTGTGTAGCCGTATGGTGTCCATACGGTGTATTATATACGGTCCATACGGTGTCCAAGTATGTGCCTATAGGCCGCTACGTGATTTTGCCTGCTACTTAGCTGCTGTGCTGTCACTTGGTAAGACCTCCCATTTTCCATCAGACCGTTCGAGGGGTACTCATGCCGTCACCGTCTGTTCGATGGTGCTGTGCGGCTGCTGCAGTCTGGCAAGCAGGAGCGCAGCTGAAGGAGGGCTGGGGAGCGGCGCCGACCATCGACGCCACCAAGTCATGGAAGGGGGGATGGTACCTCAGCAGGTAGCGCTCCACTGGCTAGCAGCGTGGCATAGGAGGAGAGCAGTGGAACTGGAGGTTCAACTCCGGCAGTGAAAGGCAGGGCGGACACTCGATTGATGGTGTGCCGAGCGTCGTGCTTTCCATGAGAAGGCACCGGATGATCCAGAGGCGGAGGAAGCGAAAGGGGGGATGGTCGTGCGGGGTGCAAAGGGAATGTGGAGAATCCAGGAGCGACGGCGAGAAAGATGTTGACCAGTACTTGGGGTACCGGCTGCAGGATTCGGCGGTGTGGGAGCTCCGCATGCATCAGAAGATGTCATGGCGAATCGATCGAGGAAATTGAGTGGAAATAGATTTGGAGCACAAGTGTTCAGTCGACTTTTGGCGACTGCTGTGCAACATGGCGCAGCGTTTTGAAGAAAATTGAGAATGCCTGATCAAGAGTGACTGCAAAGACGGCCTGAACAATTTGAATGATATGACATCATTTCTTGGCTCAGAGTCGTCGAATTCGCGGTGGTGCTGTGTATGGGAAGAACGGAATTGGCCGCCATGCAATCCGTATTGCCGGTGATCGGTCCGGCTTTCAAGGCGACCATCACAAGTGCGACTTAATGCTGTGTCTTAAAAGTAAATGGTTGGGGACGCTTACATCAACAACATCAGATAGGCATATCTCCCATGTACAGCGAGTCATTTCAATACTTTCACAAAGAGCTGGATGCTGTGAATGCCCATCGTTTTGCTGTTTCACTGAATGTACTGCCCTACCTATGCAGCTGGCCGTGGCGCCTTGATTAAGTCCACACAGCATGTGTTCTTCCAGTCCACCGTTCCAAAGATCAGGCCGGTTGCACAGTGCGCCTTCCAGGAACTGCATGTCTTCAATCTTGACAGTGCCGAAAATGTCTTGGCCCAGAGCTGGGCCATCTTCGCCAGCACCGTACCCGATGCTGGCAAGCTTCTGGCCGGATGACAGCTCGAAGTGATCGCTGAGGATCGTGGGAGCTTGCTTCTGTGACCTCTGCTCGGTTCTCAATATCGCAAGGTTCCAGCGGGATCTCTGGCCCACAGTGGGAGTCCAATTCTCGTGTATGATAGTGTGGGATACCCTCAGTACCTTTGGAGGGGCAGAATATGAATCAAATTATCATGCCAAAGTATACTCCACATTGCCGTAATAATCGCATTGTCAGACATACTGGAGTTCAGTACGTTTGTTAACGCATGAATGGATCCAACGCAGCGCATCAGCGGCCCAGCCAGCACCGAATTGTCCAGAGTTCAACGCACAGGAACAGCCATCGCCAGTTCCCCACGACACTTCTTCTTGATGCGAAGAACACATCGCCTATCAACGAACACGTCAATGCAGGCGCTCCAGCTTCCGATTGCACATGGGCAGGGATTCGCCATTGATGAGCGTGATTACTGCCACGTTCGCGATGGCCACCTTGAAAGCTTTTGGACGATGGAGCTCGAACAAACCAGCAAAGTCGCAGACGCAGCTGCATCATATGTTGGACGCGCACCGTTCCGCATGTCTTAAAGAAGTCTTTGACCTCGGCAAGGCGTTAGCCATTGCTAGGAGGGCTGGGAGATCACTGTGGGTTGCGCATTGTCGCATTCTCCCACCATGATTGTCCATTCTGCAACCAACGCAAACATGCATAACCATGGGCGGCCGCGATTTTCTACATACATACGCGTATTTATATTTATACATACATACATATACACGTGTATGTATATTTATATACGTGTATTTTATTTCCAGGCATGGCAGCAGACCTATGGCCCTGTTACAATTGATGCCTGCGATTCTTCGAAGTTGGGCGAATTCGTTTGGCATAGGAGTGTTGTACATAATCTCCACGAATTTGGCAGCAAATTATAGGCAGCTCCAACGGTTCCGTGCAGCAACATCCGCCTTCTTGCTGCGCATATCCTACTATGCCCACATTGCAACATGTGGGAAGCAACACACATACCAACACCGAAGCAACACAAAGGGACACCCTCCCTTGGTGCATCGACCAACCACGATTTTGGGTTGCCAGGGCACACACACCTCAACGAATTCTTCCCCGTCGGCGTCCACATTCGTCAGGCCAATGTACACAATGGGCCTTAAGCCGGCCGAATAGTGCGACTGAGGATCGACGCAGTGGGCAGCTGTGAGGACGTGCTGTTGGTCCAAAAGGATGGCGGAGCAGACGTGTTGCCGATCTCCGTGTCGGCGAATCGATGCCATGTACGGCAACCTCCCCTGTCACACACCCCGAGCACAATTCTAAAAGTTGAATTCTGAAAGAATTCAACACCCGCAAGTATGACAGCAACCCACATAGACTCCAGCGCTCACCCTACGTCTAGAGTTTGCATTGGCAGTCTAGACAGGCAAGCTTCCATGCCACAGCCGTTGCCTTGCGCCTTCCAAGCCACGTCCAATTCACAGTGTCCATGAACCTGCATGTCTGGTGCTGCGTAGGTCCTCGACTTTCCAATAACAACCTCAGCATGCACATTCAACGCCTTTTCGTGCATCAACAAGCTCTCCATTGGCCTTTGATTTGAAAAGGTAAAATGTTAACAAAACACGTAAAAGCACACGACGGCATGCACAGCCAAAATCATTCCACAGCACTGAACCGTGGCCATAGAAATTCGTGGCGAATGGGTATGGAGGGCAGTGCTGGCAAGGGCAATCATGTTGGTCTCGCAGCACTATTGGCGCTCTGTTGTCCCCAAGAGAAGGCTTTTAGAGAAAGGTCGCGAGATGCAAAATTGGGAACATCCGCTGCTCAACCAAACATCACTGTGCATGCCACACGGCCATCGTGCAGCACACCTTCTTGACGATTTCGCCAAATTAGCAACTGGCCATCAGCCTTGGGGCGCAGTGATTTGCACCAATTTGCAGCAAAATATAAACTTAATATATAAATAACTATGCATACAATATAAATATAAATAAGTAAATAAAATAAACATATATATCGGCATGGAGCATAATCAGCATTCTGGAAGCTGGCAGTTATGACAACAGGGTGAACACCCAGTGGTAATTCATGGATTGGGCGCGAACTTGAATTCGCATAATTACCAATGCCGCAACTGCTGTGGCGGCAGCCCTGCACCGTGCGCAGATGTGAGGTTTCGAGGTGCCACTTCAAGGGATTCCACACTCGCCTGTGCTCCTGTGCCTGTCCCAGCGGAGCTCTCCAAAGTGCCTGCGAAGGCAATCGCACCAGCGAGCAATTGCAGTGCCGCAAACCAGAATCATTGCCGCATTCGTCTCCAAGTGGCCAGAAAAGTCTGGACTCTGGTGCGAGGGGAACGTCTATGAGAAAACGGCCCACATTTTGCGATACCATGCTGCTGATGAAGCACACTTTATCTTTTGCAAAAAGAGCCGAGGTCCAGCCAAACGGCACCAAGACGCACGCCCAGCGATCAGAAAACCGCTTGCTTCCTTTTTGACAAAACCGGCGCTTGCGCATTTGCAAGGCAGGCGGCTCGGTACGCCCGTGTTTGCTGACAGGAGCCGAGAAATAGCCAATATCCTGTTAGCGGCAGCAACTTTTGAAAGTCTCGTGGCATCATTGTTACTGCATAGACATTTGTGAGCAGCAGACATGGCCTGAGCAATCTGATTAGTGCAATAGTACTTGCCAGCCTTGTTATTTACGAAGCATGTACTTTTCCTACTTGTTAATATTTATGCGCGAAAATGGGTTGGAGGCTTCTGCTCGTAAGTAGCCGTAAACATAAGCAATAATGGGCAAAAATGGGCCCGTGCACTTAAGCACAGTACATATAGACTGAAAGAGTCCGGGGAGTGGCACCCAGACGCGCTGGAGTGTGCATAAGACGATCCTTTGCTCGGCGACGTTACTCTTGCTGAAGGCGAGGCGTGCTCTGTGCTGCTGGTGCTGGAGAGAGTGAAGGATTGATCGTTGATTGGGGGGGCATCATCTTGTAATATGGACGTAACTACTAGCCGTACATATGCATGAATATGGTCAGTTTCTATTTACACGTTTTGACGTGTAAGAACGCGTCCGTCAGAATAGTGCCGTAAACGTACATAACAGGCCTGATACTTGCAAGTGCCCACAAGGCCAAGATCACATCCTCTCCCACCTGTATCATAGGAATGGCCGCCACTGCCTCTTGTGAAGGCCGCCAAAATCGCCGTCAATAGCAGCATATCGTGTTCCCGCTGGTTGCAGACCTGTCCATGACGGTGGCATGCGCAAGGTCAAAATGCAGTAGAACACATCAACAGCGGAGAGTTGAGAGTTTCTTTCTTTTTTTCTTTCTTTTTTCTTTTCAGCAGCGAAGTTCCCCATTCTACTAACCGTTCAGCGGTTCAACCCTTGCCAGCAAGTGGCCAGCACCACTGGGTGTTCCCGACCGCGCCCAGCCACGTTCTGACAGGCGACAGCGGCTGCTGATCGGACACGACTTGTGAGAAGCTCTTAGCAGTGGCAGCAACGTCATAGAGTGCCTCTTCTACCCAGCGAAAGCTGATCGGCTTGAAGTAGCTGGCTCGATCTGGATCTCACTGGGTGGGATATGCGCAGGACATGTGCTCAACTTTGCATACGCACGTCAGCTCACACTGCCGGTACACAGCGACAAGAAGGATAAATTTACCGAGCAGTAAATAATTGTGTGGCCCAGATTGTGTCTATAACGCTGCGGACGCCTTGAAAATGATCGTATCCATTGGTCAAGCTCGCTGTCAGGACAGTGCGTTGTCGTCTAAGACATACAGTATGTCAACGGCGACGTGCCACAGAGCAGCTTCCAAGGAACGTGACACAACACATAAGGGAAGCAGCCCACAAATTTGTGGCTGGACAGCACTAATGGGTAACATTTGTCACAGATTGCCTTTTGGATGCAGCCGCACTCTCACAATACTTGGTGTACAAACAATGGTGCGAGTGGGGAACGCTCAATGGCCGTCGCCTGCCTGGGAATGACGCCGTGTGCCACTCGTGCACTGGGCCTGTGCCGCGGCCTCTGAGAATGCTGATGCGGATATGTGGACCGGGGCTGGAGGCCCCGCACGCATATCCCGGTCCCATCAAGGAACCTGGGGAAATGCGGCCGTCCGCCGATCCTGTGTGCACCATACAACCCAAATCTACCAGCCCCAGACAGCTGTCCGTCACTCTGCCTGGACCGCAGATATTTTCCAAGCCCGAAGGATGCCATTCTGCGACACGCGGGGGGCACCACCGGCCGAACGTTCCAAAGCGCGCAGGGCACACGCAGCTGAGCACGCCAAAGCGAAGGAACCCCGCTGGGACGCGTTGTGCGACGATTCCAGCCGCTGGAACAGCCGCGGCGGGAGCGCGCCGCTTGGTCACGCTCGGGATGGCACCACAGAAACATAAGAGTTCGAGAGCCGCGCAACATCTCCAGACATCCCAGACAGCTCAGGCGTCGCGGACATCTCGGAATGTGCGCCCGCCCTTCAGACGCCGGGCCCCAGTCTTGCCTTTCCCGGCGCAAGGCGCTGGACACCACGTTCACGCGGGATCGGCACAAATTAGCGTCGGTGATCGGTCACCGCGCGTCTGGGCAGTGATCCATGGGCCACTGTGCTAGTGCGCGTCACTGCCAGTGGCTCACTGGGTTCAAGACAACCGGCCACGATGCACGGGGCTGTGAGGCCGCGGGTGTTTAGTCACGGGGTTGTCTCGCGCTCCAGTCGCCAAAGGCGGGCCGCGGGACCCCTGCTACAGGTCCCTGGGGACCCGGCAAGTTTACATGCTCCAAGTTGCTCTGTCCCCCAGAACGGCGTCGGAAGAAGCGTTCGGGAAGTGAAGGGCCCCGATTCGGTGGGTGGTTACAAGGTGGCCAACGCTGCACCTCCGATTTCGACGCCTGGTCGTTGTGAGAGTGGCAGGGGTGTCCTTGGGCGTGGTCGCAGTGCAGGCGGTGTTGCCAGGCGGCTGACGCTGCGCCTCCGACTTCGACGCCTGGTCGCTGTGAGAGTGGCAGGGGTGTCCTTGGGCGTGGCCGCAGTGTGCAGGTGGTGTGCATAGCGACCAAGGGGGCGCATATATGTGATCCTGTTCCTTGGTGCACGATGGTCCCGTTGGATTGACTTCAAAACTCATTGCACAGTCATGCTTCGCGAAGCATCGGCCGTTGGCGCAGTTCGGGAGGGGAGTCTAGGTGCGAAGAAGCTAAGTGGCTTTGATTGTGCGACGGCATTGTAGTCATTGGAAGTGGCAGGAACGCGCCTCCATAAGGCGGTCCTTCGCCGGCTGGTAACGTCTTGGCCACAGTACCTTCTGCCGATCGCATTGCAGAACTCTCCTACGTTGGATACATTGACAATCGGAGGTTTAGAAGATGAAAGGTGGCTGTCAATGGTTACCTATCCAACAAGTTACCTTGCCCTGGAAGATAGAATACTGCAGCTTCGAGTGGCGTACTGGTGTGTACTGGTTCTCCCAAATTCTCTGACCATGGGCTAAATGGAAGGAGCTGCCATTGACCCAAATATCGCATCTTTCAGCCAGCGAGGAGCTTGTACCTGAAAAATCAGCCGTCGCTGCCGCCAGCAAAGCTGGTTGCGAATGCACTTGAAAAACTAAGGAAATGCAAGATGCTTACCTCTGCAATTTCGGCGCCCGACCTCAAACCGTTTCGTCTGCTTTCTGTAGCATCAAATGCGAAACTTCAAGGACTTTGCGGACATCAGTCAGACTGCCAGAAGTATAACGGCCACGGGCCGCACCTGGGGAGCTCAGACTCTCCTGTCAATCTACGAAATATACCGCAAATACATTTGTATTCATGTGTGGACTACGTCTAAAAAGTGCATTCCTCACCTCAATTTCAAACATGCTTGACGTCAATCACACTGAGTGGCCCAATTGGACAACGTTGATCAATGTCGCGTTTCTGTTGGTTCGATATGCAGGTTCAAAGTAATTGTTCACCGGGATTCACTACCCGACATGCTGTTGTCATTGGCCCCGCAATTTACAGACATTAGCTGCCACGTGACAAGCTGCTACAAGGGGAGTTGGAAATGCGAATGTATGCTTTGGATAATACGGGAGATACGTAACACCAACATTGTTAATATGCGTGGATTTAAGTATGTGCCAAATGGATCACAAGTGCCTCATAGGATGAGGATAGTTATGCTTCCGACTACCCACTTCCGATGCAGATGCAATGCACTAAATACCAGAGCCAGGTTTGCAGTGATCATTCACACGGCTTGGCGTGAACGTTGCCGCCACCATACTCACGAGATGGCGACTATATTGAAAATGAGGTCCCAAAGATGTGTCTGTGGCCAATGTTGTTGCAGCAACACAGTATGTGGCAATTCTGTATTCACTTTGCACAGTAGACTCCGGAGCGTTGTGAACGACCCCGAATACCCAGTAAGATCCAGCACATGCGGCTCGGCGGGAAAATGCACGCACAGCACGATTGCGCATCATTTACCAACACGACGATCAATTCCGTTCACCTGTATTAAAGATGTGTGCACATGTCTTCCTCCGACATGTGCTTTATGACATTGCAAATTTGATTCAACAGACGCCCCATTTCAAGCTTAAGCCCCGCCACTGACTGTCAGTTCAGAATCCAGCAGCTTTCCATTACGCACGTTGCAATCAATGAATCAAAGCAGGCGACCAAACACGATATAGTAAATTTAAAATCACCATGTTCTTATCTTCCCGCATGAGCAATACGAGCAACCATGCATAGCTCCCACTTATACATTGAGAGGAAATGACCATTGCCGCAACAGGCTGCCTGTGGGGCGCCACGACGGTGTCGTCACCCCGCTTGTGGCGCCAACGCGACTCAGATGAAGCCGGTGCTGTATTGGTCCATGAACCAATTTGAGCAGGGGGATCAACGCCACAACCGCACCCCGCCAATCTGCAGACACACTAGCCCTCCGCGAACGATTTACTATTGCGCTGCAGGCTGACAAAGCAACAAGTCGCTATCATTTCAGACCCAAGAAGTGGCATGATAACTGCCACTTCACTGGGACACTAACTTATGATAAAGGTCGGAGGTTGCAGTCAAGCTGGCTGAGACAGTGCCATTCTTCTGAATGTGTGGCAATCGCACAGAGACACCGAAGAATAGGTTAGAGGGGCACGGGCTCACGGCTCGGATCGAATTGGCGTATCCTGGATCTCCATCTGAATCCAGTCATTGAGCATCCTGAGGTCAAGGTAGATATCGGGTTTCGCTCTCGTCCCACAGGCGGCACCGTCGATGTTGATGCCGACCAAAAAATCAAAGCTTGGGACGCCGTTGGACACATTGAGTCCGGGCATGTCGGCGAGCATCAGAGGGCATCCGGAGTCCACTTGAACACGACACCAACAATTGAAATCACTTCTACGCAGCCACAGGTCTTTATGGGATCAGACAAACGCGACTCGACGTGATGGCAATGGAATTCAAGTGGTGTCGCTGCTGAATCATTAGTCTTTCCAGAAGAAGGTCGGCATGTGCCACAATTTATGGCACACACTGGTAGCAGGAAATAGCATTGACGTCAAAGCCTCCTGTTGAGTGCACATCCGATTGCCAACTGTGTTGCAATCGCCAGGTGCTTGGTCTCAGTGCACAGGCTACTCACGCAATAGCAAAGCTTACTATTTTCTGATCCCATTTGGGTTGCTCAAAGCAATTGTATGGTAACCAGGCAATAAATAGAATAGTCAACATATGATGTGACAATAATATGGGGTGAGCCCTGACAGTGCGCACTATACCTCTCCACTTACCAATGCAACTAGAAGTACGTTGTTCATTAATTCCGCACACTGTGCCGGCCTTGATTTTGCCGTCCCAGAGGGCAGACTGGTTGCATCGCTCTCCTTCAATAAAATCCTGCTGCTCAATTTTCAGGCTGCCGAAAATTTCGCCTCCGAGAGAGGGACCATCAGCGCCAGCCCCCCACCCGACGGCGATGAGCTGTTGCCCATTGCGTAGGTCAAAATGATCTGCGACTATCTTAGGAACAACCATGGATGATCTCCGGGCCAGCTTCAGTAGAGCGACGTTGTACCCGGAGTTCTGACTGAGCCCATCAGAGTTCGATCTCGGATGCGCCACAGATTTTTCAACAACAGATATCTGCAATGCAACATTGTCCACCACATTATATCTCTTAATTATTCGAAAATCAGAACCATCCACTAAATTGGCGAATCAGAAATCAGTACTGGGATTTCAGGTGCCGCGGATACTGTTTTGAATATGAGCTATTGATAAGTTTGGTGTCCGTGATGATCAATGCTGATCTATTCATTGGACTTCTATTTTTCGTTTTCTAGACTAGATGGCCAAAGCATAATTCAACGAATATAGCCACATTACGTTACTATCAATGAGACCATTGAACTAAAGTCAACGATCGCATTGAGTTTTTATGTTTATTTAATATGGCCAGCATGCCGTACTTAACAGCCATAATCAAGTATCTTTCTTCTCGTTGCGCTGCAAACTAGCGGTATATCAACGCCTTGGCATTTCCCATACGAGCACAAAATGCTATTCTTCCGATACCAGCTGCGAGGCTATTTGAAACTAATTGATATCATGATAGCCATTTTGCTGCCATCTCAGTTACTGTACTGACATTTATTTGTGTCAAATAGCATTGCAGTCAGCACACCAAAGGTAATGTCTTCTACAAATGTTAGTTTGGCACTTGAAAACCGTAGATATCTGCAAGCAATCTTGACTGTGACCATTGTTTAAGAAGAAGGCGTTTTGCATTATATAAAAATGCCACAGATGCATTATTGCATTTTGATTACATCTTGCACATAGGAGAAATCTCCTCAATAACTGTTGAAACGATCCATTGGAACGAATAACACTTTAAATTATTAGTTAATAAAAATTTTTGCAACCAATATTTCGACCAGCAGGGCAGCCATCCAAGACACGCCTTGAAATGTGCAAATTACATTTGCAAATATAGCATCCTCATTTGTGCATTATCTGTGAGCGAATCGACCAGAAAACCAAGTACATACTGAAGCCATTGCAATGTGACAGCAAAACACTGATAGCCACTGCAAACAGTGACATCGGTTCCTGATCCAGGGATGCAGCCTAGGGCTTGTTCAATACTCTGATTTAGGCTTCTTAACATCCATAATCACAAAACAATATTGTAACGGTGCCCGTCCGACATAGCAATGTTAGGGCAGAAATGTAGATACAAATGAGCTTCGCTTCTCCTGCAAATAGGCTCGGACAAAGTATGCCACAGAGTAGTTGAGCAACAAACAATTCGCCGGTTCATATGGTGGTCAATGACACCACCACTCTCTCAGCGACTCTCCACCGAGCAGAACACTTCGAGCTTGTCAAAAATGACCTCCAAACGCACAAAAAACTAGATCATGGGGGTCGCCAAGTCGTTGCCTCCATCTCCCGGCTGACCCACAGTCCAATGAAACGTAGAAAGAGTATTTGAACATAGTAGCCACACAACCCCAACGCTCCAAAGCAGCTTGGAAACCACTGAAACGAGTCGCCCAGCCCACGCTGGGTAGTGCAGCAGCGAAACAAGACAACACCACACTGTGGGTGCCCTTTGCTTGCATGACAAATCCGTTAAACGGGCGTTCAAGTCACCAGTTGGGTCCTGACGGGTCAGGAACCCGAGCGCCGAGGCGCTCTGATGGTGGCACGCGGTGCCGGCACCGCCTGGGGGATACGGGGCATTGGCTGGTTGCCAAGGGTACCCCTTTTTGCTCGCTCGGCCTTGGAGAAACGGGCCTTACACTTGCCATAGCTTGCAACAACAACAAAGTCCCTCAGCCGTTTGGACTGGTCTCCCATACTCAACCACAAATCCAAATTTGAAATGCAATAGCATTTCAAAGCTCTCCAACCAAATATTCCCATCAAGATCTCCTTAACCCGATCTCACAACACACAATGCCCTACTGGGCTTGTGCATCACACTGCACGGCTCCCAAGCCACGCGCAACTGTTCACCGGTCACATGACTACGTTGAGTGCCCCCCACGTCAAGCCTCTCATCATGCCGTCCCATCCAACCTCTCCACAATGAGGGGTCATTATGAATTCGCTATAACTTTCTCAATTCTTATCTTTTTCAACGTGCGATGGCTGTTTTTGAAGCTAATCAAATACTAGAACTCATCACATCATCAACAACTGGCTGCTTGTGAAAAACTATTGATGTATGCAAATAAATAGTTTGACCAACAAAATGCACATTTCTAATTTTCAAAGAATTCAATATAACTTCTCCATGTTTGATTAAAATTGAGCAAAATTTCATCAGAGTAACCAATATCCCTTTCAAAATCAATTTTTGTTTTGTTTGCATGTTTCCTCAAGTATTATTGCAAAGTACTGCTAGACAGGTCAAATATTTGACCATATAATAAATGCCCTTGACCATCCCTTACTTGGGCATAAAAGCATCTAGAACAACCTAACAACATTTTTTAAGTCACTTGTGTCCAGCAACATCTATGTCCAATCTATTTTTTGGCTTGGTTCCTCACACATTCCAAGCCCTTCCATGAACCCATCCCCAAAACTTGGACTTCCACCTCCTGGACACCATCTCGTGACGCGTCTCGTTCGGGCAGAACCCCTCGAGCGCGTTCCCCTCCTTTTTCATTGCTATCTAGAGGATTGCGTTGAGGACGCTGTCATGAATCCTCTCCTCCAGCTAGAACCGATCAAAATCGGTGTTTGGTTCCACCCCCGGGAAGCCATAAATCTCTTGGAGGACATCAAATGCATGCCACACTGTTGTATGCGCTTCAAACTCTGCACTCGTGTAGATTGCAATGGTGTGCTCCAACAATGGGAGGCACTCGTCAATGATAGCCAGCCTCATTCTTGAAAATGGCATTGGAATTAGAGCACCTTCAAGTTGCTCTTGTTTTTCCAAAAGAATATCTTTCTGATGCTTTATCTTGACATTGCTTTATCGCCAAAAGAACGAGCATGATGGTGCCATCATCATGCCTCTACAATGCAAGGAAAAGCAATGACCCTTCCCATGGACTCTATGATGAACGCCCTTATATGCTTGTACTGTTTTCTTTCTAAAATCCAATCACGCAGGGTGCGTCACCACACTCTTGGCCCACGTGCGCATACGTGGTCTTTTAACCTCCAGTTAGTTTTTCAGAATGGCCAGCCATTTGAAACTTAGATGGTAACTCATGGCCAATGGTCGGCCCCACTATCCTACTCCGTACATATCTATTTTACGGTTTCATCAGTTCCCTTGCCTTGATCAGAGATGACAAGAGGCTTCGGGCTTGATCTTGACAATGGCCGGCTTCCCATCACCAGCCAGCCATGCTCTGACCTCCCTACGAAGCTTTCCCATAATTTCAAGAGCCACCAACTCACGTTCCTGCATTCAAAACTGCGTCATTGCTTTCATCAGAGAT